>RJWJ010005530.1:0-67698 GCA_004363605.1 Indri indri
GGCTTTACCTAAAGCGATGTCATGTAGCCAAAATAGAATGAGGTACAGCAGGTTTGGGAATCTCAGCAACATTTACCAGTATACAGATGCCGGTTACCATAGTTAGATATGCGATGTCAAGTTGTCCCAGCCGTGGTGTCCAGGCAAAGTGTCATAGAGGTGGGGTTAAGGGTATGGCCTCTGGAGCCAGGATTCAAATTCTGTATTGCTGTGTGCCTTTGGCATGTTATTTAGTCTCTCTCTGCCTCTGTTTTCTTTCTGTAAAATGGGGCCAAGAATAGTAACTGCCTCTAAGAGTTGTCACAGTCATTGGGAGGCTTAAATGAGCCAATCCACGTAAAGTAAGTAGGACAGTGTCTGGCACATCATAGGCACGAGAATTGTCAGCTACCTTTACCGCTAAGTGAAGTGGGCCTAGAACGGACTCTTGCAGACAGAGTGTGGCACTCAGTCTAAAGAGGTGGCCGCTCCTGCTCAAACCCCTTTGATAGCGCCACACAGGAATGCAGACTCAGGCTTCCTGAGGCACCTGCTTTCCAAGAGAAGGGGGAAATAGGAAGCGTGTGTGTGTGTAATTTCCTGGTTTAAAAATATTGGCAATGAATTCAAATTAGGGAAAAAAAATACCTGCACTGGCCAAAGAAATTATATTCATGGATCCTTGGACTGAATATGGCCCCTGGGCCACCATTTTGCCCTCTTGGTGTTAGAACAACTCACCTTGACTTTATTTATTGCTATCTGGGTGAATCCAGTCCTGTAAGCGAGAAGCAGCAAAGTTTCGTGGTTACAAGTGGGGGCTCTGGAGTCAGACTTTGGAGTTTAAGTTCTAGATTTAACACTTTCTTGCTGTGACTTGAGCTCTCTGAATTCTGGTTTCTCATTTCTAAAGTGGGAGTTATTAAAGCCTCCACCACAGAGGGTTGATAAGAGCGTCGATGACATACAATGTACATATCGGGCCTATGTGACATGATTTTCAGCCCATAGTAAGAACACAATGATCAGTAGCTGTCATATTACAAATATAAGTGGCACTTTAAATCCTACCCTTTTATGGAACCTGTTGTTCACCATGAAGTACAGAGTCCATTTGTGGTTGTTGGTTGCAAGCAATGAAATCGACTCTAGCTTATGTAAGTCTGAAAGGACTTTTTAGGGAATGTATGGAGTAGCTCACAACATAAATGAAAGTGAAATAATCAGTCCTAGAGAAAGACTAGGAATGTGACAGATCCTGGGATCCCAGCAATACAAAGGAATGAAAAGCTGTCTTTTTGAGGTGTGACTGTTGGAATGGATTGTTCAGCCCAAGATTTAAATTTCCAGGACAGTTTGATTAGATGATCTTGCATCATCTGCCCACCCCTTGGCTAAGAGCAAGGCATCTTGATTGACAGGCCTGTTAAAGCCGCAGTCAATTTAGAAGGTGCCTAAGTTAAGGCAGATGATCAGGATGAGATAGGCAATGCTGCAGTCATCAGTAAACCCTGAAATCTCAGTGGCTTCACACAACAAAGGTTTGTTTCTGACTCGTGTAAAGTCCAATGTGGATGAGGCAAAGCTCTCCAGGACAGCTCTCCTCCACAGGCTGACTCAGGGATCCAGGATGCTTCCATACAATGGCTCTGCCATCTCAACCTGAGCCCCCGACATTTGCTGCAAAAGAGGAGAGAGTGCAGGAGGGGTGCAGGGGGGGATGTATTTATTTGCCAGACCTGGTGGCTTACAACATATCTACCCACAGTCTATTGAGCTGAACCCAGTCACCTGGTTGAATCGGACTGCCAAGGAGAAAATGTAAAAGAGGAAAATGAAATGGTATTGGATGAACATGTACGTTGTCTCTGCCCTGGAAAGATAAATACCCAAAGAAGAGTGGTGTTGCTGATACCAAGATAAGAGGGAAGGGATCCTGGGCTGAGCTTGGAGATCTAATCTTTTCTCCTTCCACACAGACCTTGCCCACGTGTCCTGCCCAGCCAGCCTTGCACAGCCATGGCAGCCTACGGCCAGACGCAGTACAGCTCGGGCATCCAGCAGGCTGCCCCCTACACAGCTTACCCACCTCCCGCACAAGCCTATGGAATCCCTTCTTACAGTGAGTACCAGACACACCTGCTTTCCTCCTGGGGTCCCCAACGTCACGTCTCTGTTTTGCCTATCACCTCGGTTAAATGCAGAGTGATAAATAGAGCCAGGCTAATTTTGGATTGCAAGTAGAGGAAAAAGAGAGACACTTTACATATGGCTCAAACTCCATAGACTGTATCAAGACCTCTTTTGATTGCAGGAATCAGAAACCTAACCCAAGCTGGTTTAGGGAGAATAGGAAGTGAATGACTCACATACTAGAGATGTAGGGATACAGGTGACATCAGGTACAGCTGGATCTGGGTGCTCAAATGACGTCACGAGGAATGAGTCTCACTCCATCCAGATGCTCTCCTCTGAGTCAGCTTTACCCCCGCACAGGTTCTGCCTGTGTGGCAGCAAAGATGGTGCCCATCTACTCTGGGTTTGCATCCTTTTAGCCCAGCTCTCCCAATGGAAGGAGAGCTCATCTTTCTTAGTAGTTCCACCGGAATCCCATATTGGCCTCACTGGCCCAAGGTGAGGAGAAAGGGTTGGGGAGACAAGGAGGCTGAAACGTATGGATTGTGTATGGGGGATGGGTTTCTCAAAGGAAAACAGAGTGGTGGTATCAGAAGGAGAAATGGAGGCGGGGGGTGGGACAGCACAGAAACAACAGGGCTCTCGACCTTGACTGTCCACACCTAAGAAATGAAGACTCAGTGAACCTGGCTCACCATCCACCGCTCACCTGGCTCTGCTTCTGGCCCATGCTCATGCCCTTCCCTCCCCTCTTCATTGATGTAGCAACCAAAGCTCTTTTGGTAGCAAGTGACAAAAACCCAAGCTCGTCAACGTAAGGAAACAAAAGAGGTTATTGCCTACATAGCTGAAAAATCTTAGAGCACTGGCTTCAGGCAGGGTTGGATCCAGGCACTCAAGAGATAATATCAGGAATCAGCCTTCGCTTCCGTTCCTCTGGGCTTCAGTCTCAGACAGGCTCTCCCATGGTGGCAGCAAAGACATTCCTGGCAGTTGGAGGCTGCAGTGCCCCAGTAAAGAGCCCCTCCTGTCCAGGACTCCCCATTCAGTACCAAGAGTTTCTATGACTGGACCCCCATGCCCACACAAGAAGAGGGAATGCTCCAAATGGCCACATTTAACCACATGTCCACCCATGGAACCAGGGGTCAGGTCTGCCTCGCCCAAAACAGCTAATCTGGATAGGAGGAAGGAGGGGTTCACGAAGGAGCCGGAGGCAGGCGGAAACCACAGATGCCCACTGCAGATGGCGTAGCAGTCCACCCAGATCCGTGGTCTCTGGTGGAAGGAACGTAGGATCGACGGACAGGAGACCTTCCTTCCAGATTCGGCTGCCCCTCACTTCTCCTGCCTCAGTTTCTACAACTGTAGAGTTAACATATTCATCTCATCTTCCCAACCAGATGGCGTTACTTCTGTCTGAGTGCAGAGGCTGAATCTTATATTTTTTTCCTTCCTCTTCTTCCTCCCAGCCTCTGCCCTGTTAGTTCATTAGTTCATTAGTTCATCCATCCATTCATTCATTCATTCATGGAGTCATGTGCTAGGCATGCAGTGGTCAACAAAGCAGAATGGGCCCTGTCTTTGTGGAGCTCACAGTCTGAAACAGGTGCTCGAGCAGCAGTGGATCCACATTTTTGGTGGCAGGAGGTGGCTCTGGGTCGACGGGACCTCTATAGATGGTTCCTCTTGCCTAGTTTGCCCCAGTCCCCACGCAGCCCATGGTAATCCCTTGAGTTATCTGCCCGTCCCATGAAGACATTTGAGTTTGCAAACCCTAGCCTAGAAGAAGAGAAAAATTAAGCAAATTTTTTAAATGGTTTGTGCGTTTTCAAATCATGAGGCATGATGTGAAGGAAGAGAAGAAGCTGGCAAGAGAGAAAACAAGGAAGACTCATTTTAGGTGCCGGAGCCAGGGAAGGCCTTTTCACTAAGGAGCTATTCAGCTGAGACCTGAGAGGTGACCGTGCGCGGACAGACAGGAGAGCGTCGCGCAGAGGGGTGGCCGCGGGAGCGGGAAGGAATCTGGCAAGCCCAGGACAACCAGGGCTGCAGCGGGTGGGTGATGCAGTTAGCAAGGTGGGTAGGGCCTCCGAGGCCAGAAAGGATTTGGGGTTTTATTCCAAGCGAGAAGGGAAAGCACTGGAGAGTTTGTAAGCAGTGGGTGATATGGTGCAATTTGGGTTTTTAAAGATCACTTTGGCTGCTATGGGGAGGCAGGATCGGCTGGAATCGAGGAGAAGCAGGAAGGCCCACTGGGAGACAGATGGCGCCTGGAGCAGGAGGCGTTGGAGGCCCGGGCCAAGGCCGCGGCAGTGGGCACGCAGGAGACAGGGGCAGGAGGGACTCGGAGTGGGATTGACAGGTCATGTCGGGGCAGCAGGTCAGGCATTAGCAGTAGTCACCACCGTTGACTTCCTGTCACTCACATTGGTTTATGTCCATTAATTCCTTTAATCCCCACCTCAACCTTACGAGGAAGGTCATAGCGTTATCCTCCCTCGAGGGATAAAGAAACAGAGGCTCACCCAAGGTCACCCAGCTGGTTGGTGGCAGAGGTGGAACTAAACCCAGGCAGCCCAGCTCCGGGGTCCAGGCCCTCCCCACTGAGCTCCGCGGCCTGGGCGTGCACTCCATAAATCCTGGGGGATTACCTATGACAGACCTTGGCCAACAGGTGTGGGCATCCATCTCTTCTAACTTTCTTTCCCTCCTTTGCTAGAAGGCTTATGATACAATCACATGTAAGTTACCCAGCTTGGCTGACAGCCAAGAAAAATGAAGCCATATTATTTTTCACATAAAAGAGAAAGCTAGTCCTGCTCCCAGACAAAACATGGCATCAGATGGAAATTAATTTGGTTCAAAGTTATTTTACTGTCTCAGTTACTTTCAGAGAGTCTGTTCCCGAACGATGTGGCGTAGGTGATAAGAGCACGTGTCCTGGAATTCTGCTGCCTGGACTCACATCTCGCCCCTGCCTGATGCTGGTTGTAGGACACTGGGCGAATGGCCTCACCTCCCTGTGCCTCAGTTTCCTCGTTCATACAATGGGAGTAATATTAATCCGGCCTCATCGTGGTTCTTGTAAGGATTAAATGAGATCACCTATTATATATGTCAGGGGTTGGCTAACTTTTTCTGTAAAGGGCCAGGTGGTAAATATTTTCCACTTTGCCGTACGGTCACTGTCACAGCTACTCAGCTGTGCCACTGTAGCGTGAAAGCAGCCAGACAATATGTAAACTAATGGGTATGTCTGTGTTCCAATAAAACTTTATTTACACAAACAGGCAGTGGGCCAGATTTGGCCCATGGTCCCTGATCTAGATGAAGGGCTTCCTCAGAGGGCCTGGCCCAAGAAAAATTCTCAGTAAATGCCAGCCGTATCAGTAGAAGCCGGGCTGCCACGCACACACACCTATATTGTCCATGTCGCTGAACAATAACAGGTGGGACGAAAAGCTGTTTCCCTTCACATATGCTCGTGCCCCAGCAAGAGTGTTTGCTCATCGTCTGGGCAAACTTTGTTGACTCTTGTCGGGAAAATTTTTGCATTGCTCCTTGGCAAATAGCACTATTTACTTTTGTTTAAATAGCTTCGGGGAAATAACACAATTGAGCAAACTAGAGACAAGGACATTGGGAGCATTGAGTATCTTTTTCTTCAATTTCTTATGCAATATTAAAGACATATATAAAAGCATAAAGAGTAATACTACAAACACCCGTGAACTGACCGTGCAACTTAAAGAATAAAGGGAGGTGGCCTTCCTTCTCAGAGATACCGCACCCCTGATTCTGATGTTTATTGTTCCCCTGCATTTCTTTTTGCAGAAGAGGGCGCAGCAGACTTTTTCTGCGAAGAGCCAGATAGTAAATATTTTTGTCTTTGCAGACCATACAGTCTCTTTTGCAGCTACTCAGCCCTTTCACTGTAGTGTGAAAGCCACCACAGACAATATGTAAATGAATGGGCATGTCTGTGTTTCAATAAAACTTTATTTACAGAAGCAGGCAACAGATCACGTTTGGCCTCTGGGTCATAGTTTGCTGACCCATGATGTATGGTATTTTAAGCATGTTTTAAAACTTTATATACTTTTAGTATGCACTTTTGCAACTTGCTTTTTCCACCTGACATTACATCTGTAAAATGTGTCCCTATTCATACATGTAGATATAGTTCATTCATTTTTCACTAATGTATAATATTCCATAATTCGTACTATAATGCATTTATCCATTCTCCTTTAGGTGGTCGTTTAGGGTTTGGGGTTTTTGTTTGCCCCCCATTATGTAGGAAGCTGCAGTCAGCATCTTTGTGCGTTTCTCAGAGATAGAAACCTAAGAGTAGAATTTCTGGGTCATGAGGTATATGTATGTATCTTCCACTTTCCTGGATAACAGAGCATTTTTGTTGTCTATGGCTGTGTGACAAGCCACCCCAAAACTTAGTGGCTTAAAACAACACTGACTGAAGCCTGCAAGCTCACAGTTGGAGCAAGAGAGAGAGCTCATTAGAAGCAAAGAGCTCAGTTAGAACTGTGGGTGGCAGAGCGGAGGCAGCTGTCAGGGATCATTTGTAAGGGTTACCTGCACTGTGCTCCCTGGATTACTGGGGTGCCTGAGATGATCTTAGATGGTATGTGCATGAGTGGACTTTAAAGGAATTTCGTAGTTACATATTTATTTTAATACGCATTTTATGTATATATATACACTATATATGTATATATGTAGCATATTGAGCCTACAGTTGCTTGGTCATTATTGCTTAGGGCAAGCAAACAAATAGACTTTAAATTGAGTTCATTTTTAAAAATACATGAAATGAGGTTGAGCACCATGACTCACCTGTAATCCCATCACTTTGAGGAGCGTTGCTTTAGGCTAGGAGTTCAGGGCCAGCCTGGGCAACACAGCAAGACCCCATCTCTACAAAAAAATTCTTTAAAAAATTAGCCAGGTGAGGTGATGTGGGCCTGTAGTCCCAGCTACTCAGGAGGCTGAAGTGGGAGGATCAGGAGTTAAATAGTGAGTTCAGGAGTTATAGCGAGCTGTGATCATGCCACTGTACTCCAGCCTGGGTGACAGAGGGAGACCTTGTCTCTAGAAAAAAAGAAAAAGAAAAGAAAAGAAAAAAAAGAAGAAATGAATCACTGTGTTGATGGTTAAAAAAAAAAAAAAAAATACATGAAATGAATTGTTGTATCAGTGGCCCTGGGATACTGGAAGACCAATACCAAGCCGGTTATACACAGTCATTGGAGATGGGGAACTACTAATTTGGTCTAAAACCATCATTGTATTCATGAGAAAATTGAGACTTAGTGAGCAGAAGGACCTGCCTAAGTGATATCACAGAGCCAGGACAGGAAATGAGGACTCTGAGCCATGCAGTGCAGTGGCTGATCCAAAATTCACATCACTGGGCACCGGCATCAATAGAGGCGCTGCTGATATTTTAAACACAAGCCATCTCCTGTCTGTCCTCTTCCCAGAGCCCTCCTGGGCCCCTCTCACTCAGGTTCAAAGCCAGAGGTTTTCCAGTGCAGTATGTCTACCCTGCCCCCACCTCCATGGCTTCTGCAACCTCACTGCCCGCCCCTCTCTGCCCCTCTCGCTCCACTCCAGCCACACTGGCCTCCTTGCTGCCTGCTCATCCAACATAGTAAGTACAATCCTGCCTCAGGGCCTTTGCACACACTGTTCCCTCTGCCTGGACAGCTATTCCTCCAGATATCCACAAGTCTTACTCCCTCACTTCCTTTGGGTCTTTGTTCAAATGTCTCCTCCCCCATAGGACCTTTCCAGATCACTCTATTTAAAATTCCAAATCCCAACTTCCCTTCAGCCAACTTTTCTACTTCTTTCTCCGTTTTATTCTTCTGCCTAGCAGCTTAAGACTGTAAATGGAGTCCAAAACACTCAATTGTGTTTGGAGGGTTGCGGTAGTGTGAGGTTAATAAGGTGGCAGAGTGTGTGTAGCCGGTCAGCCGAGCACACCAGGACTCTGGGAGCCAGCACGTTCTCTCCCGCGTTACCCAGACAGCAATTTGTGTGGTTCTACAGACTGTGTTCTACTTATTGTTCTGTTATCCTCCTCCCACTGGAATGTAAGCTTGAAGCACTGCTATCTCCAGCATCAAGATTGTGTATCTCCTGGGTTGTTATAGACGCTGAGCAAAGAGTTGCAAAACGAATGAATGAATGAATGAATGCTCGTGGGTCTGTATTGCTGAGAGCCCCTCTGAAATGCACACACTCACTTCAGTGCTTCCATGAGCAGAAGCCAGTGGGACCTGTGGATAGTTCCGGAGCATCTTGCAGGGGCCTCTTTCTCTTTGCAGTGAAGACATTCATCAGACACACTCGGGGAACAGGAGAGCTGATGCGATCAGTCTGTGCCCAGGCCAAACCTTGGCTAAATTTCCTTTGAACTCAGTCTCTTAAGGGGCAGTGCCTGTCAGCTGGTTTCAAAGACCAGTTTATGGTTTTTGCGTTTTTATTTCCAATCCATCGTGAACTGATACATTAGTAAAATAAAGTGAATTACTAGAAAAATTAAATTTAAAAATTTTAAAAAGCATATAAAATGCAAGCCTAGAGATGTGGCCTTAGATGGCCCCGCAGTGTCCAGCTACCGTGAAAGTTTCTGAGTGTTTGCTTCTCAATGTGTGTCCTTCCTCATCGTGAACTCGTGCCTGCTGCGTGGACGACAATCTGGGTGTATTTACAGGACTCAGCCCCTTGAGTGGCTTTGCCAGATTTGAGTTCTCTTCCATTTCTAATGGGTTAGAATTTTACGATCCAATCCCTTGAGCAACAAAAGGAGAGGTGAAAAACTTTATTTTGTTTTCTTTCATATTCATTCATTCCCCAGACATTTTTTGAGCACCTACTATGTGCCAGGCAGAGAGCCACAGATGAGGATACTGCAGTGGACAGGACAGACACAGCCGCTGCCCTCCTGGGGCTCCCAGCCTGAGGGGGGCAGATGTTCAGCAATGAACTGGGACAAGTGCCAGGCAGGAGAACCGTGCACCATGCAGGGGCTGGCTTAGGCCATGAAAGGCCCTTCTGAGGAAACAACATTTAAGCTGAGAAATGGAGGATGAAAAGGCATCAGGCCGGTGGAGAAGAAGGAGTGTGCATTCTAGGCAGAGGGAACAGCATGTGCAAAGGGCCTGAGGCCAAAGATATTCTTGCAGTTTTTCTGTATCCATTTAAAATGATCAATGTCCATACCTTTTGATGCAGCAATTCCACTTCCTGTATCCAACCGAGACAAACACTCTGACATTGCTTGAGGAGGTGTGTCCATTGCATCTTGGGTTGTGATAGTAAAAACCGGAACCAACCTAGAGTCTGTCATCAGGGGATTGGCCGAATCAGCAGTGATATTCCGAATGTTGGATTTTCTTTCAGCCACTAACACAAATGAGACTAGCCAAGAGAGAACACAGCTTGAGCAGAGTGACTAAGGGCACCCGGGAAAGGTAGTGAGGTCAGAGGGGTGGGCAGAGCCCAGGCAGGGCCTTGGGAGTCACGGCAGAGTTTAGAGTTTACTCCAGGTGCACAGGGAAGCTGACTGCACCCGGTGCAACATTAACCACTCCTAGCAGACTGAGCAAGAAGAAGGTGCTGTATAAATATTGCTGGCTGCTGTCTTTATTGTTACTGAAGTCTTGCACCATCTATTGCATAAATTCCCAACCCTTAATTGAAAAGCATGAAGATAAGCAACCTTGAGTTCGGAGTTGTCTGCCAGCTGCAAGACCTCAAGCAAGTGGACTGGCTTTCTGAACCTCAGGTCCCACACCTTTAAATGGAGGGCAATAATATTGCCTGTTTTGTGTGATTGTTCTGAGGATAAGGGAGCTGTGTGGGTTTTTTCAAGTACCTCATTCAGAGCCTCATGTGTTCATTCTTTCCTCTTCCTTTAATTTCCTGACGGCCCTTCCTTTCATAAGAAAGGAGGCTTCCAAATTGGGGTTGCAGGAGAAACTCTCCAGGTCACCAAGCAATGAAGCAAACCACCCATCCAGCCTAGATCTTCTGACTCAGAATCCACCCGTTCTTACCTTACTAAGAGTTCTTTTGCTTGATGGGAGGGACTGAGTGAGAGGGATGGAAACCTCAATTGCAAAACCACCCCCAGATCTAGAAATGTCCTTTAAAGAAATGAAATTTTAAACAGCAGCGAGATACTGGTTTACACCTAGAAAACAGACAAAGATAAGCAATGTTTGATAATACATTTGACGCAGGGTGTGGGGAAGCAGGCACACACACATCGTTTGGAGAGAATGCCCACCTGCAATCTAGAGAACAGCATGTAGCAACATCCATGAAAATTTAAGATGCTGTTGCCCTTGAACTCAGCAATTCCAACCACTGGGAATTTACCCAAAAGATATACTTGTACATGGACACAAAAATGTGCATGTGTTATGACTATAAACTAAACTGTAGCAAATATATATGTATATGCATATATAAGTATATCTGTATCTATATATTTTCTACATGTATACATGTATGTAAGATACATTTGTTGTGCACCTGTGTATATATTGTCTTCAGCTTAGATTATAGGTCATAAGATCTCCAAACCACCCACGAGTACATGGATAGGAGACTGGTTAAATGACAAGGAAGCCACACAATGGAATATTGCACAGCGTAAATACAGAATAAGGAAGAACTTTAAAGGTGATGGAGGATGATTATTATCATGTAGTGTGAAGTAATACAAAAAGAGGAAAATGCAGGACAGGATTTATAGAATGCTCCCATTTAATTTTTTAAAAAGAAGGAATTACATATATATTATATGTACATACATACTATACACATCAGCTTGCAGATGCACAGAACCTGTCTGAAGGGGACACAGAGGCTGGTCATATCGGTTGCCTGTGGGAGGAAGACCTGGGGTTTGGGGTTGAGATGAGAAGAGACATTTTCCCTGTGCCTTCTGTGCTATTGGCATTGTCTACAGTGCATTTATTACATTTTCAATAAAAACGGCATGAATGGACTGTTGGTGAATCAGCTGCCCATCTCCACAGTCCCTTTCCCAGCCGGTTGCTCGTGGAGTTGGCACCTGTGCTCTGGGTAAGCACGCGGAGTCTGGCTGAAGCAGAAGGCAGATTTGCACCTGTGGCCTTGGGATAAGCAGGTCCCCCCATGAGAAGAGTGGAGAGTGTGTCTTACAATTAAGTGGCATCATCTTTGCAGAGGAAAGATGGTTCACTTAACACCTTCACCCAAAATCCTGATGGACACTGAAGCCATGCATGGCGCTACTCAGTGTAGGAGGGGGTGCAAACTCACGGACCTACAGAGCCAGGCGGGTAGCACGAAGCTGCCTGCCTGCCTGCCTTTCCCTTCCCCGCTTTTGGTAGTGTTCTGGAATGTGAAAAACAATAATAATAATATGATTTCAATGAGAAAATAGCCCCTTGAAACCAGGCCCAACGTCATGGAGCTGGTATGGAATCTGTGGTGACCTGGGAAACACACAAATTGGGGAACCTATAAGGGCAGCCATTCGTCACATGGGAATGCAGACATGGTGTTCCTGGGCCATCCTGTTGCTCCAGGAAGCCATAATTCCATAATCTTCTGATTTTTAAACAAAAGCTACTAATTCAGATTTTCCTTAAAAATATGCAAGCCAAGCAAAATGTGTCTGTAGGTGACTTGGGCTGACAAGCCACCAGTTTGCAATTCTGCTTGGGAGGCTGATAAAATTGCATGCTGTCTTGACTCGGCAGCTCTTCAGTGGGTAACAGGGACTCATCCTAATTATGTGTTCTTGGTGCTTTTTTTTCCTTTTTCAAAGGCATCAAGACAGAAGACAGCTTGAACCATTCCCCTGGCCAGAGTGGATTCCTCAGCTACGGCTCAAGCTTCAGCACCCCATCCACTGGACAGAGCCCGTACACCTACCAGATGCATGGTCAGTGTGCCGCAGTGGCCCGTCTCTGAGTTGGGTGTCCGTTCATTCACTCATTTATTCAGCAGATTTATTGAGCACCTACTAGGTGCCAAGCTCTATCTCAAGGAGTGGAGTTACAATAGTGGACTAAATAGACAAGACCTGCCCTCATGGCAATTACCTGGCAGCCGGGAAAGACTGACAATGATCAAGTCAACAAATAAGCCAGATAATTTTGGAAAGGGTTGAATGTAATGAAGCAAATAAACATGGTGTTGGGATAGAGGGTGATGAGCATTTAGGAGGTCAGGAGAGGTGGGATTTGTGACGTTAGATCAAGTCATCGGGGAAGGTTCTTTAAAGAGATGGCATTGGACAAAGACCCGGAGGGTGAGGTGGAGCCAGCCACGTAGCCATCTCAGGGAAAAGCATTCCAGCCAGGGAACAACCAAATTTCCCTCTGTGCAACAAATGCTGCACAGAGGGAAATGTCTTAATGAGTTTGAGGCACAGAACAGGGGCCAGCGAGGCTGGAGCAGAGTCAGAGGGCACGGAGGAGGAGAGGGTCTTGGAGAGAGAGCAGGGCCAAATCGTGAGGGACCTTGAGGGTTGTGGGAAGGAGGCGGCTTGTATTTTAAGTGTGATGGAATGAGCAAGTCTATTGCAAAGACTCAGAAAAATGTCGGGTACTGGAATATTGGGCAGGCAGGTAAAGAAGCTATTATTCCAGGCAGGAGGTTCAAGGCTCTGCACCCCTTTAGGGTAGCCTTAGACAGGAAATAAAGAACTCCATTGTATGGCCCCTCACCACACATGCCATGAAAAACCGGCTTGCTGGATCCTCCTGGGACCACCTCCCCGCTTTTGCCATCCAAGGGTCCCTTCTCTGCTCTGATGCCCCCTGGGAAGCCTGTTGGGCTTGCTGCATGGAGCAGAGGGCTGGTGGCAGTAATTTGGGGGATCCCCTTCCTGCTATTCTTTTCCTTCATATTAGGTGGTAAAAATGATTATCGAGGGTCTGAAAAGTAAAACGTAAAACTGAAAGGGTAATGACAAGGTGGTGGGCTGGTAAGTGATTGTACTTTTCTTTTTTCTTTTTTTTTCTTGTTATTAAGATGGGGTCTCACTATGTTGCCCAGGCTCGTCTCAAGCTCCTGGCTTCAAGCCGTCCTTCTGCCTTAGCCTCCCAAGTAGTTGGGACTATAGGTGCATGCCACCAAGCCCAGCTTTGATTGTACTTCTGTTTAAAAAGAATTACTTAAAAGTATTGTCACATTATCTTTTTATTTTAATTTTTTTATTAAGGAAACAATAAAAATGGCTGTCAAGGACAGCCTTTCAGGGAAAAAGATTGTGAAGGGGCGGTGAATGATCTCAGGGATGTGTGTAGGGAAAGGGGGTGAGGAGCGTTCATGCTGGGCCCTTGGAACGGTTCAGCACGAAGGTCTGCGTCAGAGTTCATTGGAGATGCCATTAACTGGCCTTGACTGAACACTCCAGGTGCCAGGCAATGTTGTGTGGATCATCTCATACAACCTTCGTGACACTGCAAAGTGTCAGTACAGCATTATTCCCATTGTACAGAGGAGGAAACTGAGGCACAGAGGGAATAACTGATCTGTCCGATGTCAGAGCAAGGAGTTTAGATTTTACTGCAAGCGTAATGGAAAAAGACTGCGTCGAGTCTCTTGGGGGTCTAGTGGAATCCCAGCCCCCAGCCCCACTCCAAAGCCTGTGCCCCTAACCACAGCACACTCCTACCTCCTCTGCTTCCACAGCCATCTGTGTGTCCCCAACAGTGGCCTTTCTGTGTCCTGCTGGAGAGCATAAGCTGCTGGGACCCGTCTCTCTAAGTGGGGAGTGAATTATGGCACCAGTCCCAATAATACAGGCTTATAAAGATGCCGAACTTGAACTTGCATTTGAGTCAGTCTCAAGCCAGTTTCTTCCTAGCTCTTCAAATGAAAACTGAACTCACTGCCTCAGGGCTTCTGAGGGCTACAGAGGTTGAATAGCACAGTCCACCCTACCCCACTCTGACACGCCCCCACCCCCGCTGTGTAGTAAGCAAATTATAGTCATATAATGTAGTCATTCTGTATTATTGAGTATCAGCGTTATGCCCGGCACCCTTTTAGGCACTGAGGACACAGCAGTCAACAAAGGCAATTCCCCCGTGGAGAACGATGGACAATAATCAATTAAAAATTAAATAGATAATTACAGAATTTGGTAAAGCCAGAGCGGCATGCTGGACCATGACCAGGCGGGAACCACCATTAACCAGGTGGCAAGGGACCTTCTGATAGAAACCAGGCAGCCAGTCTAGCAGCGGGAACAGCATGAGCAAAGGCCCTGGAGCAAGAAGAGCTCCCAGTGTTAAAGAACCCCACAGGAGACTCGACAGCCTGGGATGTGGCGAGTAAGGGGCGATGGCATTGGCAAGCGCAGCGGGAGCCCTCCCCCCCACCAGAATACGCAGAATAATGGCATTTCTTCTGCAGTCCTTACAGCAACCACGTGAGCTGGGCACCAACCCTGCCTTAACAGATAATGAAAGTGACGCTCAGAGAGGGCAAGTGACTTGCCTAGGATCACAGAGCCAATGAGAGCTCAGAGCTAGGATTCAGACTCCAGTTTCTGGAATTGCAGATCCTGTGCCGCTTGCTCTAAGTGCTGACATTTCCTGAACTCCGTCAGAACTCTGGGCGCTGTCCTAAGCTCTGCACATAAACTATTCTTCTTAATCCTCCCAGCACCCCTGTGACATAGGTTCCATCATGTCCCCCATCTTACAGGTGGAGAAACTGAGGCACAAAGAGGTTAGCGACATGCCTGAGGTCACCTGGCCATGGCAGTGGGATTTGAGCCAGGCAGTGAGTTGCACTGCAGAGCCCGCCACCATCCTGCCCCCACATCTAGAAAGTGATTCTCAGGGCTCAGCCCTCGCCTAGGGCCCCTCCCCCACCACAGTCCCCACCAGCCCCTCACAAATCCGGAAACCTCTCCTGCTCTGTTCCCGCCCTACCCTGGGAATAGTCCAGGTTATTTTCTTATCATCCTCAGGGTCCAGATGCCAGAGGGGCCACGGCAGCAGCTGGGCTTTGTCCCAATTAACTGCCTTCGGTCTGATGCTAATGGCCATAAACTGCTCTTGAGACAGCCCAGGCATTTTGCAAGCCTGACATATTCCTCCTTAAGTATTTTTTTTAAACCCAAACACACAGAACGCTCACACACCATGCCCATGTGCTTCCTATTAACTTTTTTTTTTTTTTGTGAGTTGTTCCAGAGGAGAAATAAACTCTCGAACTACTCTGAGCATTTCGGAATGGAAGGCGATGGTTGAGCTTAGTTTCTTAGAGCATGAAGGGAGTGAGGAGGAAGGTTGAGGCCGAAGATTGAGTTTTAGACCTTAAAATGCTGATTTAGTGAAATTGGCCCATGATTAGAAACCGGGATGAGTCTTTTTTCTTCCTAAGAATTAAAATCATAATTTTGTAGAATCAAAAAGGACTTATGTGGGCCCCACCCCAGCATTTCACAGATGAGTAAACTGAGGCACTGTAACAGAGTGGCCTATGTAAGGTCACAGAGCAAGCCTTAGACAAGCCAGGATGCCCCCCTCTACCCAAGTTCTTCTAGCTAATCTCATAAACTTCCAGAAACTTTAGCACAGCCATCACCCCGAAAGGCTCTGGGTTAAGATCTGTATCTGTTTGGATAACACCGCCCCTCCACCGAATGTACAATAAACGTAAAAGAGAAAAGTTCACAGCCCCTCTCAGCCTTCGCGTGGTTGTTTATTTTCTTTATTTTAAGTTCACCCTGGGGTTTTTATAGCTGAAATGTATTTCTTATGGGTTTGATTTTTTGTTTCTTTTTGCCTTCTCCTGATAAAACACTGCTATTCACAGATATGACCACAAAGACTAAAAAGAGGAAAAAAACATCTCAAGAGTGTGTTACAGGAACTTTCTGGTGCCATGGAGGAGTTAAGAGCTCTGGACCTGGGCTGCAGTCAGTCCTGGCTGTACCCCACATACAGCGGCATGACTCGGGGGGTGCATTTGGACATCCCTGTGCCTCAGTTTCCTCACCTGTGAAACTGGCATCACAGCGAGAGCGACGACCTCATGGGGCTGTTGGGGGAACTAATGGAATGATTCCTGGGCACATCAGATGAGGTCCTAAAGGCTGGAATTTCTTTTTCTTATTTCTGTCATTCCTTCAGTACCATGGTAGCTAAAAACAATTAAAAGCTGAAACTCTGAAGTCAGACTGAGCTAACGTCCCAATTCTGAGGTGTACCAGCTGTGTGACCTTGAGCTAAGTCACTTCTCGGTACCTCAGTTTCTTCCCCTGTGAAGTGGGGATACTAATAGTACCCACCTCCTGGGTGCCATGGTAATTAAATCAGTTAATGCATGTGGAATATTTAGAGCAGTGCCTGGCACCGGCTACGTGCTCTACAAATGTTCATTACTATTATTATCATTATTATTGTTGTTGTTGTCATCCTGACTTCAGGTCTGGTGGTCTATGTTCTTTCCAAGTTCATTTCTATTTCCTGAACTCTCAATTTTAGTAAGTCGTCACGGTAAGAGAAAAGAGGAACGCCAGTGTGAGACTGGTGAGCCGTCTGTCTCAGCATGTACTCCCCTTCAGGGAACTTCGTGTTATGGGGGACTTAAAAACAGTGGGCGCCCTCTGCAGTGGAAACCTCTTTTGTGTTTACCAAAGGCCGGGGGACATTAACACTGATGCTCAGAACCCTCCAGCAGCCGTTCAGGGGCAACACGGAAACATGTGATTCAAGGATGTGTAAGAAAATTAACAGGACAGTAAGAGTTTGTAAGCCAGGGATCTCAGCTCAAGACCTCTGAGGCTGATTTGTGTTGGATTTATGAAATCGAACACCATCTCTGGCGCCAGTAAGCTGTGTGACTTTGGTCAAGTCACTGAGCTTTCATGATCCGTACTCCACAGGTCTAATACTAACAGAGTGTTCCAGGAAAAAATAAAGGGGTTGGGAAGGGTCGTGGTCAAATACTTCAAATACGTTTAGTAAAGAGCGTACGCCACAGTGTTAAATAGATATCTGTGTGCAGAACTTTGCAGAGCCTTTGCGGGCTCTTGTACCTTGTGACTCCCCAAGAATGGAATTCAGGAGGCAGTTTTCCCAGGCAGGTTTGATGAGGGATCCTCTCTCCAAGTCCATGTTCTGAGCTCACCAAGTCCTGGATGTGATGATCTTTTAGGTCCCTTCCTGTGTTAAAATTCTTTGATTCTCTATTTTTTTTTTAACAATGAACATATATATATATTCCTTTTGTCTGTGTTTTAATGAAGTTTTCATTGCTCTATAACTCACATACCATAAACTTTACCCTTTTAAAGTGTTCCGTTGAGTGGTTTTTAGAATGTTCACAAAGTTGTGCAACCATCATCACCAATTCCCAAAAGAAACCCCATGCCCATTACCATTCACTCCCTATTTCCCCCAGCTCTAACATATTCCTTTTGTAATAAAAAAAGACACATTAAAAGTTACTCCTCGGCCAGGTGTGGTGGCTCATGCCTGTAATCCTAGCACTCTAGGAGGCCGAGATGGGAGGGTTGCCTGAGCTCAGGAGTTCGAGACCAACCTGAGCAAGAGCGAGACCCCGTCTCTACTATAAGTAGAAAGAAATTACCCAAACAACTAAAAATAGAAAAAAGAATTAGCAGGGCACGGTGGCACGTGCCTGTAGTCCCAGCTACCTGGGAGGCTGAGGCAGGAGGATCACTTGAGACCAGGAGTTTGAGGTTGCTGTGAGCTAGGCTGATGCCACGGCACTCACTCTAGCCCGGGCAACAGAGTGAGACTCTGTCTCAAAAAAAAAAAAAAAAAGTTCCTCCTCTTTCACATTAATTTTTTGAGCAGGTTATGCATTTACCTGGTTCGGGCATCTATAGAAATCTTTCTCCCACCATCTCCTACATACACCCAGTTTCCAAACTTGTCATAGTTTCTTGTGAACCCATCCAGAACATCTTTTTGCAAATAATAAGTAGAATATAAGTAATCTGCTGTATTACATGTTCCTATGACAAGAATTAGTTCATATGTGATTCAGAAAGAAGGAAATGATGTTTGTGTAACTCTGAAGTTGCATGGGTTGGTTTGCTTTTAAGAGTTTCTCTTTATCATTATTATAATAATAATAATTATTATTATTCTGTGCCTTGATGTAGTTTTCTTTATGATTCTTGTGCTTTGGATTCATTGAGATTCTTAGATTGGTAGATTTATAGTTTTCATCACATTTGGAAATATTTCAGCCAATATTTCTTCAAATATTTTTTCTGCCATTCCACCGCCCCCAAGTTCGCAAATCCTTTCTGCTGCAGTATCTGATCTGCTGTTAATTATACCCAGGTTATTTTTCATCTTATACATAGTTTTCATCTCCAGAAGTTTGGTTTTGGTCTTTTTTTTTTTTTAATAAGTTCCGTGTCTTTACTTAACATGTGCAACCTTTTCTCTGGCTTCTTGAACAGGTATTAATAGAATCCAATTGCAGTAAATGTTTTAATGTCCTGGTCTAGCTCTGTCATTGCTGTCATTTCAGGCTTAGTTTTCCTTGATTTTTCTCCTTGTTAAAAGTCATATTTTACTGCTTCCTTGCGTGCCTGGTAAGTTTTGATTGGATGCCAGATGTAGGTTTTACCTTGTTAGATGCTGGATATCGCCATATCCCTACAGCTTTGTTCGGGGATGCAGTTAGGTTACTTAGAAACAATTGGCTTCTTTTGAGTCACAGCGGCATTTAGTCCAGAGCAAGTTTTTCCCACTACTGAGGCAAACCCTTCCGAGTGTCGTACCCAAGGCCCCGTGAATTGTGAGCTTTCGCCCTGGCTGGTGGGAGCAGGAACTAGGTTTTGAGCTCCGAAGGTGGTTGTTTCGAGTCTTTTCCAACAGTTCTCTCGAGCCCTGGGTAATTTCTTCACACCCATGAGCTCATCGGTTCCAGGTGACCACTCGATAGGAGCTGTCTGCAAACTCCAGAGCCCTCTCAGGCGATTCCCTTTTCCTGGGAGTTCTGCTCTGCGAGTTCGAGCCACGCTGGTCTCTCCTGGCTTGCAGCTCCGGCTCCCCAACTCAGAGAGTTGTTTCCCCGCCCTGGAAGCTCTGCACTGGGGTGATCACGCGGCTCCCCACGTCTGCCCTCTCGCAAGGAGCACCGTCCTCCATGCCTGATGCCCAGTGTCTTGGAAATGTGGTTTTCAAACTATCCTGGCTGGGATGGTAAATCCAGACCTTGTCACTCAGTCTTAGCCAGAAGTGCAAGCTCCACGCAGTGGTTCGTGTGTATTTTTTCCCACGCATATGATAACAACAGCGGCATGTAAAATACCAAACACAGGTAAATGCAGCAGGCCTTGTATGAACGCAGTTCTGTTCATGATGCCCCGTGTTCTTCCTTGTCATCAGCTTGCTCACATGCTCTATTTGTGGAGGAGTAAGTTTGCAGATCCTGCCCATCTTTGTACATTTCGCCCTTGTTTCCATAATTCCACACCTCCGTTATCTCTTTACCACCTACCACCACGGTACTTTCACCTCCTTTTAAAAGCAAAGTCCTCTATTTAATGTAGCACTTCTTTTTTAACTGTTTATTTACTTATTTATTGTTTTCACCGTGCTGTTATTTTTATTAGGATTATTATTGCTTTCGTTAATATTCTGGGTACAAAGTTGCATTGTCGAGCTAGCTACCATCTTGTGTTGACACATGTGCACACCTAAACTCGGCTGGCCTACCTGAGACCCTCTGAGCGCCAACTCTAATCGCCCACGCGGCCCCTTTACGCTCCGACAAGATGAAAGAAACTATCATGAACCACAAGAACCTTGCCAAACTGCAGGCACAAGTGCGCGCTGGTGGGAAGGGAACTGTTCACAGAAAGAAGAAGGTGGTTCACAGAACAGCTACAGCAGACGATAAAAAACTTCAGTTCGCCTTAAAGAAATGACAGGTAAACGATATCTCTGATATTGAAGAGGTGATTACGTTTACAAACCAGGGAACAGTGATCCACCGTAACAAGCCTAAAGTTCAGGCATCTGTGGCAGTGAACACTTTCACCATCGCAGGCCGTGCTGAGACGAAGCAGCTGACAGAAATGCCCCCCAGCTTCTGAAACCAGCTTGGTGCAGACGGTCTGGCTAGTTTAAGGAGAAGGGCTGAAGCTCTGCCCCAACAATCTGTGGACAGAAAAGCACCACTTGCTACTGGAGAGGATGATGATGATGAAGGTCCAGATCTTGGGGAGAATTTGGATGAGGCTTCCGAGAATGAGGCAAACTGAATTAAGTCAACTTCTGAAGAGGATAAAACTTGAAGAAGTTATGGGGAGCTGCTATTTTATATTATGACTGCTTTTTAAAGTTGTTTATGGATCTGATAAAATCTAGATCTCTAACATATTTAAGCCCAAGCCCCTTGGACACTGCAGCTCTCTTCCATTTTTGCTTATACACAACTCATTCTTTGCAACTAATTAAGCTGAAGAAGGCTGGGAATGAAGTTCTAAACAAACATTAATAAAGTTCTTTGCATAGTAAAAAAAAAAAAGTTGCACTTTTCCCCGTAAGCTTTATTATTTTAGTGCAGTTTTGTAAAACTCATAGCCTTTCAGAAAGGCATTATCACATCATGGCAGAAACACTTGTATTAATGTATATCCTTATTTTCATAGATGACATACTATGCACGCTCTTCTTCACTTTGCTCTCCTCATGTAGCTACGTAACCTGGAGACCCTTCTAAGTCAATATGTACAAAGAGTCTCCTCATCCTTTTTCACAGATGCCATTATTCCACTGAATGATGTCCCGTAAGTGATTTAACCAGATCCTTACTGGGGAGGCCATTGGGCTTCCAACCCAAAAGATTGGGTTTCCAATCTTTTGCAGTCCCACCAATATGGCTATGAAAAACCCTTTATCTATATTATTTTATTTTTCTACAAGTCTATCTGAAGGCAAATTTCCAAAAGTGAGATTTGGGGCCAAGGGGCAAGTCTAGATCTAAATTTGGGAGATACGTCCATGTTATCCTCCACGGGCATTCTACCGATTTAAACTCCCACCGCCAGTGTCTGAGAGTGTCTGCTTCCTCAAAGACTGGCCAACCTAGGATCCCCTAATTGTTGGAGTTTTTTGCCAATCTGATGCATGCAAAGTAGTTTCTCAATGTATTATTAATTTTTAAGTCTTGCCCTATGAGTGAGGTTATTTTTTCAGATCTTTGGCCAGTTTGTATTTCCTTTTCTGAGAACTAGGAGATTAGACTCAAAAAACCATGCAAAAGAAGAGAAATGAAGTACTAGACATAGCCGTATTGAAACATTTTGTAGAGCGTCAATGATCACAGCAGCATACTTTTAGTGTGAATGGGCTTATTGACCCATGCAGTCCAGAAAGAGACCCCACACGTAAGGGAATTTAGTGCAGGGGGAAGATGGCGTCTTGAGTGAGTGGGAAAAGGTGGACTATTCAATCAATGGTATTGGAACAACTGGTTAGCAACCTGGAAAAAAAAATCTGTTCTGCTTACTAGAAAAAAAATCCAAATGGATCAACTGTTTAAATGTTAAAAATAAAGCCATAAAAATACTAGAAAGAGAATGAACAAAATTTTTATAACCTTGGAGTGGAAAAGGCTTTTCTAACCATGACTCTGAAATCCAAAATCCATAAAATGAAAAGACTGGCAAGTTCACCTACAAAATTTTTTTTTCATGGCAAAGCAAACACCAGAAGTGAAGTCAGGCCGGGTGTGGTGGCTCCTGCCTGTAATCCTAGCCCTCTGGGAGACCAAGTGGGAGGATCGCTTGAGCTCAGGAGTTCAAGACCAGCCTGAGCAAGAGCGAGACCTGGTTTCTACAAAAAACATAAAAATCAGCTGGGTGCATTGGCATGCACCTGTAGTCCCAGCTACTTAGGAGGCTGAGGCAGGAGGATCACTTGAGCCCAAGAGATGGAGGTTGCAGTGAGCTAGGCTGACGCCACGGCACTCTAGCCCAGGCAACAGAGCAAGACCCTGTCTCCAAAAAAACAAAGAAGTGAAGTCAAAACAACAAAACGAACAACATAAACTAGCAAACAAAACAACAACAACAATAAAAACAAAGGGCAAACTGAAAAGAAACATTTACGTCTCAAATCACAAATAAATGTTACTCTTTTTAAAATGATTCTGTGGTTCCATGGATTGAACCTGCTCTGGGATATGATTTTCTCAATCAGGATTTCAAATTCAGATAGTACAGGGTGTACAGGAATGTAAAAGAGAGACGTGAGCTAGGTGTAGTGTTATAAGGAGTGGCGGGAACGATAGCAAACCAGAGACTACGCCCCCACCAAAGCTGGGGAATAGCGAGTGTTGCTTGGCTTCAGCCCATTGCTGCCACACTAGAATGGATCTCAGGGAGACCAGATTTTTCCATTTTTCAATCCCTAAAGTTATATTTTAATGTGAAATCTCCTTTTCTTCTTCAATATTGGCAACTGATTTAACACTGTCTTTGGAGTACACTGTGAAGCAGACAAGCACCTGTAAGGCCAGTCTTCACGCTTACAACTTGCCATCCATCTTCTTCCGAATTTTCTTAACCCAGCCACAGGCCCTGAGACCAGAAATGGATGGAGCAAATTATAAGCCAAGTAGCGACTTGAGGAACCAGACAGATCATCCCTTTGAGTCCCCACCTCTGGCTTATTTCATCAGTAAAGCATGTCCCAGGGGACTTAGTGGTGGGCATGGCTATAGCTGACGCTGGAGCCCGGTGGCCTCCTCCTGGCAAAGTGGCATCATTTCTTCTTGGCAGCAGCAACTTTGAGGCTGTCCCGGCCCAGCCAGTTTTGAGCAGGCTAAGTCTGCCTGATCTCACTGTGTCGGTCAAGACAGGAGCCAGGCTTGGCATCCCAGGGATGGCTGGACTGAAGTCAGGTTTCCTGGTGTGAATCAGCAACTCTTCTGTGCACAATGAAGTGGATGAGGCTTTCCCATACACGTTAGCATTCTTGCCCCATGCGACACCTCCACGCAGGGGCTCACCCTTTTGTCACCTTCCCAAGTGCTGACGGGCTCACTGCCTCCTGCTTGAGCTGAAGGCTTCTGGATTTAGAACATATAGAGGTTAAATGAACGATCTTTTCCTCTGATTATATGACAAGTTTGATTGGTCCCCCTGATCTCCAAAAGCCGCTGGAGGTGACAGGTGGAAACAGCTGGAGAGATTGAGAGGGCATCAGGAGGGAGTTTAGTTTAACAGCAATTCACTGAGGGCACTGTCCAGTGTCGATGATGGAAATGTTCTCAGTGGCTGTCCAATTGATAGCCACTAGCCACAGGTGGCTATTGAGTGCGTGAAATGTGGCTAGGCAACCAAAGAATTGAATTTTTAATTTTGTTTAATTTTAATTAATTATAAATATGGCTGCTATATTGGGTAGTACAGCTCTAAGGGATGTTTAAAAGCCAACTCTTAACCCAGTTAATGCTGGAGTGGGTGGGAGGGTCATTAGTAAGTGTTATGAGCTGAATTTTGTTCCCCCAAAATTTATGTGTGGAAGCCGTAACCCCCAGTTTGATGGTATTTGGAAATGAGGCCTTTGGGAGATGATTAGGGTTAGATGAGGTTATGAGGGTGGGGTCCTCACCAACGCGATTGGTGTCCTTAGAAGAAGAAGAAGAAGAGAGATCTCGACCCCCCCATGCCCCTGCCAAGTGCACGCACCAGGGCAAGGCCATGCAAGGACATAGCGAGATGCAGCCACACGCAAGCCGGGGAGAGGCCCTCACCAGGCATCCGACCAGCCAGCACCTTGACCTTGGACTTCCCAGCCTCCAGAACTGTAAGAAATAAACTTCTGCCGTTTAAGCCACCCCAGTCTGTGGTATTTTGTCACAGCAGCCTGAGCTGGGACAGCAGGTTTTTCCTAGACATGCAAAAGCAAAGGCAGAAAGGCTGAGAGCCTGGGACATTTTTTGTTTCTCTTTTGGAGACGCTTCACTTCCTTCTCTTCTTGTCCCCAGCGTGAGAGAGATTTGCAAGGCAAAGCGGCAGAACCAAGGGCATAAGAAGTTGCCCCACGGTCTGCATGTGGCCTCAAGAGCTGGTGGGGGGACAGAGGCTGGTGCCTTTATTCCGCCGTTATCCCAGCAGATATTAAGGCAGCTTCTCCTCTGTGCCAGGAACCATGCCGCATGCTGAGAAAACAGGTGAACAAGACAAATATGGTCCCTGTCCCTCTGGAGTTCACGGCTCAGGGTAGGGAGATAGACAATAGCCCACCAATGGCACAACACGTGTAAAATAGCGCCTGTAAAGTGCTAGGAAGCATGGCCAGGTGGATTCTGCAACTGTCTGGCTCCGAGCCTGTCCCCTTCACTCTGCTGCGGGTCATAGACCCAGAAGCCCTGGGAGCCTGGCCCACAAGGCCAGTGTGGAGCTGGCTGGGCGGGGCCTGTGATGAACTGGGGAGCCCCAGCCCTGCAGACAGGGGTAACCGTGCTCTGTTAAAGCTGGTTGTTGCCATATAGTGGGGCAGTTATTCCAAACTAGAAAAAAACAAAACAAATCTTTTACAAGAAACTTCCCAATTAAGAAGACTTAAATTAGTAGTGAAAATTTAAAAAGAAAAAAACAACCATACAGGCTAAATAGAGCACGCCTGCAGATTGGATTCAGCCACGGGCTTCCATTTTGCCAACTCAGTTCTACGCCGTGGCCATGGAGAGAACTGGTGCAAAGACAGAGGACTCGGCTCGGCGTCTACACCCTGCCCTCTGAAGAGCCGACAGCCCAGGCTGTGCGGAGTAGGGTCTGCAAACAGCTCCCCAGCCCTGTGTCTTCTGGGGCTGACTCCGAGGTGCTGGCGGGATGAATTCGTCAGTCGTTGAACAGATACATATGGAACAAAATAGACAGGATCCTTACTGCAGCTGACATTCTAGTGGTGGGAGACAGACAATAAAAAGACCAACGAGTGAAATGTATAGTGCGTTCGATGGCGATAAGTGTTGGGAGAGACCAAGGAAGGGAGTGCTAGGGTTTGCGATGTTTTTTACACGGGATGGTCAGGGTTGGTCTCATCGAGGAAGAGAGAGCTGAGCAAAGGCCTGAGGAAGATGAAGGAGGGAGCCCTGTGGCCGTCGGGGGTAGCAGTCCGAGCCTCGCATGCCTGGCCAGCGTGGCCGGAGTACAGGGAGCGGGGTGCCGTGAGGGGAGGGGAGGGCCACTCAGGGGCCCTGTAGGCCACTGAAACAACTGATGTTTGCTCCAAGTGCTCTGACAGGAGAGACAGAGAGGGTTTGGGCAGCGGAGTGGCATGAGGTGACTTAGTTGCACCAGCGACAGCAGCAGGAGGCAGGTGCGAGAGTCCCAACCGGGACACACTGTGAGTGTGAAATTCACAGGACTTGCTGATGGACTGAATGTGAGCCAGAGGTACATGGAGGAGGAGGAGGGAGGCGGGCGAGGCTAGTGGGACACCACGATCCTGGGCGTTCTGTCGGGCAGGGGACGCTCCTGGTCCGTGTTTCTCTGTGGCCCAGGGGAGGCACCTCATTTTCAAGCCCAGCGATTCTCTACCATTATGGAAAGTCATGTCGCTGATGTCCACACTGCTGGTGATGTTTGCGTTGCCTGGGAGCCTAGCTTGTCAGTCGTGTTCTTGTGAGTGTCCCTGTGGCTGTATCTGACTACTTCATTTTGTCGTCTAGTGTGGCCACACTTAGGCAGTTACACGTTCTAAAATATATTTTCTAAATTACCTTATTTCTTTATTTTACAGTAAGAGCATTGGGTTTGACTCTTTTTAAAAATATGTATAGGTAGGTTAAACTGTACAGTCAGCCCTCCGTATCCGTGGGTTCAGCATCTACAGGTTCAACCAGCCTTGGATGAAAAATACAGTATTCACGGAGGCAGAACCCATGGATACGGAGGGCTGACTTTTCAGTCCTCGGGCCCCACAGGGCCAACAGTGGGACTTGAGCATCTGTGGGTTTTGATATTCACAGGGGGTCCTGGAACCAGTCCTCCATGGATATCATGGGATGACTGGACATGAATTAAATTTCAAGACAGTAAAGGGCTCTTTAGAGTATTTGCTATAAGAAGGGGGCAATGGGTCTGACGGGGTTAGGGACCCCTGATGTAAACAGCCCTGATGCCCCCGTGTCCAGACTGCTCCCCACTCAAAGGGCCTTGTCCCTGGCCCTCCCTGACCCTCCCCTTCCTTAGGTCCAGCACGATGGAGCCCACATTCCCCAACGTGCCTGTGACAATACCTGCCAGGCCGCAGTGACCCCATTCAGAAAACTCGAGAATCGCCCCAACTTATCCTTTAACTCCCAAAGGAACCAAGTCCAGGGCACAGCTTTGATGTTGCTCTTGTGTCATTTGTTTATCATTTTTATTTCTGACATTTCAATGAAATACGAACTGAGCCTGCAGAATTTGTTGAAAAGGTGACAGAATAAATCTCCCCTCCATCTGGTAATTAAAGGGGCGGATTGGGGGGGAATGGAATGAGAAAAAGGAAAAGAAACAATGAACCAAATTTATTTTAAAAAACACTACAGACACACAAAAATGGGGTCCTATTCAAGGTACATGTCCCTGCCATGGCGACTCCTTAGAGACAAAAGCAGAGTTTCTGGCTCTGGGCAGCTCAGCCTTCTGTTCAGGAACTGAAAGGGCTAATTACGGGGTGGGGGAAACAGCCTCAGGCAAGGAGCCATTTATTAGGAGAGAGACACAGGCAGGCCCTGCATCTCCACCCGGAGGACTCAGGGCTAAAGCCAGGCAAGGGGATGCACAATTTGCACCCTTAAAGCAAATCAGCTTTTTGCTTTCCTAAAAGCTCAGGTGGTGAGGAGGACCCAGAGCCCAGGTCCCGCCCACCCTTGAGAACTGACCCTGCAGGGAATTTCCAATTTCTGCAGTGTTATTTCCCACTCCGTAGCTAACCCTCCAGACCTGAATCTACCTGTCTTTTTATACTGCTTTTTATTTTTCATACATTTATTTTAAATCACATCAGTAATATGAGCATGTATCTGTCCAGAACTTTCTCTATGTATGTGCATTTATACATGTGTGCTTATTTTTCCTCCCACCAGTAGAAAATTCCGGGTTTTTTCTTTTTAGCGTAAGTAATATGTTGCTCTGCATCTTGTTTTATAAATCGCCTGTAATATTTTTCACCAAATAACATGTCTTGGAGACCTTTCAAAGTCACTTCAAATACACCCATCACAAGTCTGTGGTCTGGCTTTCCCAGCACTGTGTTGAGAAAGCCGGACGTCTGGGTTGGCATCTCAGCCCCACTGCTTACTGGCTGTAACCATAAGTGACATTAGGCAAATGACATCTCTGCGACTTGAATTCATCTGTGAGATGGGTCTGTAGGTGTAGCTGCCTCAGCTGCTGGGAAGCTGGAAGTGAGTAATAAATACACGTACAGGGCCTGGGACAAAGTGGCTTCCTTAGTGCTGGCTATTATTGCTACCGTTTTGGATAAACCCTGCGTGGTACTCAACCCCTTTAGATGGGCAATTAGATTGTTTCCAACATTTCATTGTGTTTACCTCCTCTGCAGCCGACGGTCTGAAATTTTTGTTGCTGCAGCTGTTCGCTGGTCCCACTACTCAGTACTGGAACCCCCATCGCTCTGTGTGTGTTTGTCTCCCTTTGTGGTGACCGGGGCTCCCCTCCAGTTTCCGCGGCAGGCCTCGCCGGGTCTCGCCAGCCCTTGCGTCTCCGCTGCTCCAGCCCTAAATTGCAGCCTCCAAGAACTGGCTGCTCAAAAGGATTGTGCAATGTCTTAGACCATAGCCCAGGGCCATCGCAGCTGCTGCTGCATTTGGGCCCCAGCCGGCTGCCTGACCTTTAAATGCTCTGACTGGTCTGGTGACAGACCCCTGGGACCAAAGTAGGGACACAGATAAAAAGGCTCACAGGAGAGAGCTTCACCTTGGGGGCAGGGAGTGGGGTTTGTGGCCTCCCAGGCCCAGATTCTTAGAATTTGCTGTTGCTGAGGCTTTAACTTCCCTCCTTGTGCCTTGTGACCTGCCGTGGGGTCATTAATCATGTGGAGATTTGATATCACACATTGGAACAGCTGGCCGGTTGCACTGGCCTACGAGGTTGGGGGAGCTTATTAGAAGTGACGGGAGGGTTTATCTTCCGGTATTTGCCCAGTGTGGGACGATATCAGGGAAGACATACCTTCTCTCTAGGACTCATCTTCCCCACCTGCAAAGTGGGAGAGTTGGACTGGAAATCAGTGACTTTCAATCTTTTAGATCACAGTTTACGCCATGAAATGCATTCTGCATCACAGCCGGATGCACTCCTAACATGCAGTCAGTCGGATGCCGGCACATCTAGTGACAAAGGCTCTGAACAACGATACCCACCCTTGCTATATGTTTTGCACTTTGATATTTTCTCTTCCATTTCACTAAGGAAAAACAAACAGATACAAAACAAAATAAAATCCTCTTCTATCTCATTTAAAAAGTTGCTGATCAGGACACATACATCAATTTTGCATCCCACTAGTAGGTCGTGACCTACAGTTTGGGACTCTCTGGGCAAAATCATCTCTAAGTCCTTTCTGATAATGGTTTAATGACAAAAGGACTGAGTTTTTTTTTTTTAATAGTCCAAAAATAAAGTTTTGGACTTATTTTTATTAATAATTTATATTCCCACCATTTGATTAAGCTACTTTGTTTTATCTCTAGTTACACCAGTTCCTTTTAAGTTTTTAATTTAATATATGGATAGTCTTGAACAAATTAAGAGTATGTTGAATTTGTTGATTTAGATTTTTGTGGGGTTTGTAATATTATATACATTTTTTTATTTCATTGAACTTTGCAAACATGCTTTTAAATGACTTTATAGTACTTCATTGACATGC
The DNA here is from genome assembly GCA_004363605.1 of Indri indri. NCBI lineage: Eukaryota > Metazoa > Chordata > Mammalia > Primates > Indriidae > Indri > Indri indri. The sequence goes on from RJWJ010005530.1 coordinate 29,055, forward strand.
CATCATTTATTTAACTAATCCCATAATGATGGGCATTTAAGGGGTTATCAGCATTTTCAGTCTAACACAGGGGTCAGCAAACTACAGCTCACCAGCTGGCAGCCTGTTTTTATAAATAGAGTTTTGTTGGAACACCACCACACCCGTTCATTTTCATACTGTGTGCGGCTGCTTTCTCTCTGCAGTAGCAGAGTTGAGTAGTTGCAACAGAGACCTCACAGCCTGCAAAGCCTGAGCTATTTACTTTCTGGCCCTTCACAAAAAAGTTTGCTGTCCCTGGGTTTAATAGATGATGCTATAGAGTATATATGTACCAACATCATTGTGCCATGTTTGGCTATTTCCACCTTCTGAAGGATATATGTAAAATGTATTAAAATGCAATTTGATAAAACCCTGAGGTTTCTGGTTTGCTTTGGTTCCCAGAATGAAATGTAAATGACTGGGTTAAATGGAAGAAAAAAGGCTTTTTCTGAATTTAATAGGGCTATGGTTGGTGGTGATCGTATAATTTATTGTCCAAACTTGGATTTGGTTTTAGTATGAGAGGAAACACCATTAATAATTATGCCAGGACAACAGCATAATCTGGGGTGGCCATGGGTCCACAGGACACACCCTGGCCATGGGGAGTGAATGGAATCTTGTAGAAATCATGCTCCTTTTATAAGTCTAAGGAGGGTGTGGGTCTTGGTCTGCCACTAATTGCCGTGTGACTTTGGACAGATCCATGTGTCTCTCTGGTCCTTCATGTCTCCATAGTCATGTCAGCTACTACCAGACTCTAGCAGGTTACCAAAACTCAATTCAAATTAGGTTAGGATTTTAAAAGACAAGCAAACCACCTGCAGGGGAGTGAACCTGGCTTCAGGGATGGGGAACCAGAGACACAAACCTCTTGAACCGGTTCTCTCTACTCACCTGATTTCTACCAAATGGTTCCACAAGGCTGTACCCACTGCCTCCTGTACCTCCAGGCTTAAAGCTTCTCAGTTTTATAACCATGGAGGAAAAGAGCCTCTTTCCTAGTTCCAGTTTGAAAAATCCCAGAGAAGATCTCTGATTGGTCTTTAAACCAGTGAAGAATTGTGATTGGTCGGCCTGGGTCACATGCCCATCCCCTGTGGCAAGATAAAATGGAGAGGGATGGCAGGCAGATCAAAGCAATAGATGGCCAATGTTTATTCCCTTCTGTCTACCAGTAAACTAATGAACGGAAATGGCTTTTAAAGGTAAGAAGAGCCATTCATTTTTTAAGTCTTGAGATTGAATCTTTATTACATTCTCAATATCTAGGGTTGCCGTGGAGAAATTGAACAGAGGCAGGAGATTCACACTTGAACTGTCCTTGGGGAGATTTTCTCATTGTTTATATAGGTTTAGAAAGCTTGCTAGACACAGTAAGTGTTTTATTCACTTCTAATAGTGTTAACTGAGAGTCTTTCTGACTTTAGTCTCAAGGAGCAGAGCCAAGCAGTGGTCACAGGAGTGCGTGGCCTCTGGGGCCAGGCTGCCAAGGTCTGGATTCCAGCTCTGCTCCTTAAAAGCTGTGTGATCTTATACAAGTTACTTAACCTTCCTATACCTTGGCTTCTTCAGCTAGAAGGACAATCATTCTTACCTCACAGAATTGTTGTAAAGATGAAAGTATGAAATACATACAGTAGTTCCCGGCACATGGTATGAGGTTGATTAAGCCATTGTGTTTTAGGAATTTTGTCATTTTTTTTAATTGAGTTATCTGTAATGTTAGCTGAGGACTCAGGTCCATGAGAATTTTTGATCGCTCAGGGGCAAAAGAATAGAGGCCAAGAAAAAACAAATGCCACAAACTGCTAGAGATAACCCAGGATCCCAGAACTGTATTTCTAGAAGGGGTGGTAGGGACCATCTAGGTCAGGGTGCAGCAAACTTTTTTATACAGGTCCAAATAGGAAATATCTTAGGCTTTACAGGCCGTATATTCTCTATTGCAGCTACTCAACTCTGCCGTTGTACCATGAACACTGCCATAGACAATACATAAACAAATGACATGGTTGTGTTCCAATAAAACTTTATTTGCAAAAATGGCTGGCCCTCCCACGGGCCACAGTTTGCCAACTCCTGAGATGGGTTGTTCTAGGTCAACCCATCCCTGGGTGTCGGGGGGTCACTGTAGCTGCCATTAATGCCATTCCCAACACTGAGTCATGCCAAACAACCCAGAGTGGAAAGATTGCATTTCTTGCCTTCTTGTGGGCAGGGTGTAGGGGAGAGGCAATTGACTAATTCTGACCACTGAGTTGAGAGTGGAAATGACCATGTCACTTCCAGGCCAGAGCATCCAGTGGCTAATACAAAACCCTGCAAGAGCTCATTTTCCCTCTGCCAGGGGATGCTTCTTTAACTGGTACCCCCAAGTGCTGCTCCAATGCGTAGAGCCCCTGCTGACCGCCCATGCACATACAGCCTGAAAGATACATCAGCTTTGGTTGCATTCAAGCCACTAAGAGATTGGAGATGTTTGTTACATAGCATACCATAACTTTCCTGACTAATGTATTGGCCCAGGAGATTATTGTACATGGAACATGCAAGTGGCACTAAAAGTCACTGGGTCACGTAGTGAGGAAGCCATTCCCCTTTCTATTCTCTTTCAGTCCTTCTGATTCAGTGGTAAAGCCAGTAAGGAAGTCTCTATTTGGTGCTAATATGTCTTCAACATCTCTCTAATCCCTGCAAAGATTTCTTTTTAACAAAATGAGAGGTTTAGGGTCTTTGGCAGGCAACAGTATTTAGCTAGAACTAAAAAATTTGCTTTCTATGTATTTTTTATTTTTACGTATTTATTATTGATGGCAAGTGGTACTGATTTCCTATTTATAGTTACAAGAGTGGATAGAAAGTGTTCTCAGACAAATTTACTTAAGTAAAAACAATGAGTGATTTTATAGATGGGCTTAGGACAAAGGTAAGTTTTGCAAAAATGTAAGTCAATTCAAAGTTGACACAGGGAAATATTAAGTAAAATAATAGGTAGTTTGAAGATATTGTAAAAATTGTGTAGGGGCAAGGAGTTAAGTGGAGTCTGAACACAGGAATCTAGTTCAATATCTTCCTTGCATAGACGTGGAAGTGGAGGCCCAGAGAGGGGATATACTCTGCTGGGGTGACCAGCTTGTCAAAGACAGGGCAAGGAGGCACCCCCAATTTTGCAGTTCAGAGGCCAAGCCGTTCTTGTCCCTGCCAAAGTTGAAAGGAAAAACTGGTGAATGCCCACAAATCAGCAAGATCACCTGGATGAGTTTCCTAAGGCTGCCACAATGAAGTACCACGATTCGGGTGGCTTAAAAGAGTATAAAGTTACTGTGTCACAGTTACGGAGGCTGGAAGTTTGAAATCAAGGTGTTGGCAAGGCTGGTACCTTCTGGAGGCACCGAGGGAGAGTCTGTTCTGGGCCTCTACCCTGGCTCCTGGTGGTCGCTGGCAAGCCTTGGCATTCCTCGGCCTGTAGATGCTTCACTCCAGTCTCTGCCTGCATCATCCCATGGTTTCTCCCTGTGTGTCTGTGTCCAAACCTCCCCCTTCTTATGAGGACACCCTAATCCAGCATGATCTCATCTTAACTTGATTACATCTGCAAAGATCCTATTTCCAAATAAGGCCATATTCACAGTACTGGGGGTCAGGACTTGAACATATCTTTTTAGGTGACATAGTTCAACCCACAACATCATCCAACCGGGGTCCCTGGCTGAGCAGCAAGAGGCACGAGGCCAAGAGCCGTGTCCTGTCCCTAAGATGGCTGGGCTTAGCAAAAATTGAAACCACCCAAGCCAAAGAGGTCAGTCGAGGCCCCTGCCGCTCAGCTGGCTTGCATTAGTCTCAGTCTAAGACGGTGGCGGCAAAAGCAGCCGAGACCCCAGCAAGTTCAACAGCGAGAGGCTGCCGCCAGCAAAGGTCAGGGCTCCCTCTTTACAGTATAAATATAACCCCCTCCCCGGCCGCCCCCACCCACGGCCACACAATATCTCTTTCAAAGATCTCAAAACACCGAAGCAGACCGTACCAAATTGACTTTATTGTTTTAAAACCAGCTCCTTCTGTCTGCCAACCCCGCACCACCCCTTCCCCAAGGGGAAGAAAATTCATAATAGATGTCTCTCCAATGTGCGCCTCTGTTCTCTTCTCTCTAATGGCAGCTCGGAACCCTGAGGCAGTGACGTTTAAGAGCGTGTCCTAATAGTCACCATTTGTCTGACAAATATCTGGTGACCACAAGCCTAATCATGGCCACCATGAATTAACAGCCAATTTAGTGGCAGGTGCTGAATGATCGTAAAAATAGCTAACCCTGAGCGAGGGCTCCCAGGGACCAGGGACCAGGCTGAGCACTTGGCCTACGTTCACTCCCTGGTCTTCGCTTCAGTGCTGGCAGCAAGTTGCTGCCATTTGACAGATGAGAAAACTGAGGCTCCACAGAAGGAAGGCAGAAAGCTGAGAGTTGGCACAACTAGCATCAGGCCCAGAACTAGGTAAGACACTGGCCCCAGGTGCCAAAAACCTGGTCATGGAGATGACTCTTTTAAGGCACTATTTTAAAATAATTAGTTAATGCAAAAAACTCCAGGTGAACAAAGTATCAAATTTTTAAATAAAGACAGACTACTGGTGTTTATTTGTTACGTGACCCTGCATTACTGTGCAACAGGAACAGTCGTTTCCAGTTAGCCCACAGTTCCGGCACACGTGCTCGTCCAGGTGGGTCTAGGAGGGTGTACAAACAGATTTGGCAACACGGGGCTTAACATACTGTCGTGCTTTTTGGTTGTAGAGTGTTTAATAACTTTTTCCACTCGGTTCAGAGTATGGGAGGATACATTGGTAAATGCATGTAGGAGTGTGCATTTTTCCTTTGGCTCCAGGCTTCAGTATGGCTTGGCTCAGCACTGGTTGGGATTCTTCCCCAGGCAGTCTGAATCAAAAGTTCTTGCCTTTAATTATTCCCTTCTGGTAGGTTCTACCATCTCGCATACACCAGCTTATGTCACCTGCATAACCAAGCGTGGGGGTTGAGAACCTGGCATCTGAGCCCAGACCGCCTGAGTTCACATCCCAGCTCTGCCATTTAGTAGCTGTGTGGTGGGCTAGCAGCTTTGTTTTTCTGGGCCTCAATTGTAAGATGTTTCCCCAATTGTAAGATGCAGATGATGGGAGTCCCTCCCTCATTAGTAAGCTGTCATAAAGATTAAATGAGTCGATGGTATAAACATGGCACAGAAGCAGCACCACGAGTTCATGAGTATTGGTACTTATCATCTAGTTTCCATGGCTGCGGTAACAAAGTGCCACAGATTTTGTGGCTTAAACAACAAAAATTTGTTATCGCACAGTTCTGGATGTCAAAAGTCGGATACGGGTCTCGCTGGGCTAAAATCAGGTGTCAGTAGGGCTCTGCTCCTTCGGGAGAGTCTGGGAGAGTCTGTTCCCTCGTCTTTTCCAGTTTCTCGCAGCTGCCCACATTCCTTGGCAAGCAGCCCTCCCTCCCAGCCAGCCACAGCGGGCGAGTCCTGCCCACGTCACAGCACTCTGACCTTCTGTGGTCTTCTTTCTGCCTCTGCCGCTGTTGCAGGACCCTTTGACTGAGTGAGGCGCACCTGGACAGTAAGAACAGGGCGTATTTCTAGGCCAGCTGTTTAGCCACCTTAATTCCATCGGAAATCCTCATTTCCCTTTGCCGCGTAACCTAACGTATCCGCAGGCCCCAGCGTCAGGGATGGAGATCGTGGGGGGCGGGGGGGGCAGTTGTTCTGCCTCCCACACATCCTCGTCCTTCAGCAAGTATTTATCATAGCACCCACTGTGCCGGGTCTGGGGATTACAGCAGTGACAGGACAGATTAAAATTCCGCCCTCGCTGAGCTCACATTCAAACAAGGAAAGATGGATGGTAATTTTTTAAGTAAAATCCATAGTGTTTCCGGAGGAGATGGATTCAGGTGGGGAAAGGAAAGTGGAGCAGAGGAGAGGACGGGGAAGCTGGTTTGGGGCGGGGGGACGGGTGGTCGGGGAAAGCCTGGCTCAGAAGGTGAACTTGAGCAAAGAGCAAAGGGGAGGGAGTGAGCCCCGTGCGGAGGTCTGGGGCAGGGCACTCCAGGCAAGGAACAGCACCTGCGAGGACAACAGTGCTCCGTGGGGTCCGGGTCGAGGAACAGTGAAGGGACCAGCATGCCTGGAGGGGAGGGAACGAAGTACAAGGCCAAGGGCTGGCAGCAAAACCAGGTCAGACGGACACCGTGAGGACCTCGGCTTTGTCTCTCGAGTGAGGGGGAGGGTGGGAGGAGGGACAGGCTCCGCCCTGGGCCCTGTGTGGCTTTCCTAGGGCTGCTGTAACTTGGTGGCAGAAAACAACAGAAATGTATCCTCTCCCAGTGCTGAAGGCTGGCAGCCCGGGCTCAGGCTGTAGGGGGGATCCTTCCCCGCCTCTTGCAGCCTCTGGTGGCTCCAGGAGTCCCTGGCCTGTGCGTGCTTCATGCCACCCTCTGCCTCTCGTCTCTGTGTCTGTGTGTCCTTTCCCGGCTCTCTCGAGTACTGTCGTTGGATTTGGGGCCCACCCTAATCCAGGAGGGTCCCATCTCCATCCTTACCTTGATTACATCGGCGAAGACCCTGTTTCCAAATAAGGTCCCATTCTGAGGTTCTGGGTGGGCACAATTCAATGCACCGCAGCTCCTAGTAGGACCTGTTGTGTGGAGAATATTCCACAGGGAGACAGCAGCTGGATGCCGGGAGACCAGCGAGGAGAGGACGGCAGCCGGCCAGGAGAGAGGAGGGGCAGGGACGGGGGGAAGGAGTGGGAGCACGTCGTGGGGGACCCCGCCCGACCAGGCTGGGAGACTCATGGCTCCTGCGACCCCAGGCAGGAGGGTCATCGGTTAAGGTGTGAAGGGCCTCCTCTGTCCCCTGCCGTGGGGTGCTCCTGGGACAGACGGCAGGGGGCAGAGGAGACACTGAGGGACCTCTGTGTGCGCGTGTGCATGCGTGTGTGTGTGTGTGTGTGCATGCGTGTGTGTGTGTGCGTGTGTGTGTGTGTGTGTGTTTATGGGGGTAAAAAAACACGTAACGTAAAATTTACCATCTTAACCATTTTTAAGTGCACAGTAAGTAGTGTTAACTGTGTGCAATAGTTTGTGCAGCAGGTCTCTAGAACTTTCTCAGGTTGCCAAACCGAACCTGTACCCAGTGAGCAACAGCTCCCTGTGTCCCCCGCCCCCCAGCCCCGGGCAGGCATCAGCCACTTTCTGTTTCTAAGGGTACAACTGTTTAGATACCTCATGTGAGTGGAATCGTGCAGTGTTTGTCTCCTGAGGGGCCGGAACTTTTAGAAACAGAAGAAAAACAAACAAAAAAAGCATTGACTTTTTTTTTCAAAAGCAGCTGTCAGGGGAAAAAAAAAACAACTCTGTAGCAGGGAGTTTCTCACTTTTTTGACCTCGTCCTGGTGTAGGCTAACTACAACCCACAGGCCAAATCTGCCTGCTGCCTGGTTTTGCACCGCCCCTGCGCTAAAAATGGTTTTTACATTTTCAGATGGTTGAGGGGAAAAAAAATCAAAAGAAGAATATTTTTACAACACATGACAATGATAGGAAATTTAAATTTCAGTGTCTACGAATAAAATTTTATTGGCACACCGCTACTTCCATTCATTCACGTGTCGTCCATGGCTGCTTTCGTATTAAAAGTCAGAGCCGAGTCGCTGCAGCCAGAGACCATGTTGCCAGAGCAGAAATATTCACTGTCTGGCCCTTTACAGAAAATGTTTTCCCATCCCCTGATCTAGACCTACAGGAAGAAAGACATACCATTTATATTTTAACATTCGGTCTGGACATACGCACAATTGAAAGAATTTTCAATTCTTTTCTGCTGCAGAGGCAGGTATTTTGTAGTGATAAAAGACACAGCCTGTGGATCCAGGCTGCCTGGGTTCACATTCTAGTTTTGCTGTTAGCTGTGCTTTACCTCCCTGTGCCCTAGCTTCTTCCTCTCTGAATGGGGGTAATATTGCCTAGGTTGTTGTGACGATTAAATTATTTGATGCCAGCGCTTAGCCATGCTTGGCACAGGCTGCGCCAGATGAGTGTTTGCCGTTTTAGGCTTCGAAGGTCATCTGCTTGGCAGTAGCGCTTCGATCTGCTAAATTCATCTCGGGGCCCGCTAGCAGCTCTGGCCCCGTTTGCAATACTGTTCCATGGAGTAGCGGAGACAGCAGTCTTTGAAGAGTGATATGCTCCGGTTAGAGCCTGTCTCTGTGTCTTGAATGGGGAACTCGGGCACGTTCTTTCCACAGTGCGAGTCTCAGTCTTCGATGTGTAGAATGGAGATAGCTGCACCCACCCCACAAAGCCCACCTGCAGCCTGGTGGGAAAATGCCGAGTCAGGGGCTCAGCGTGGGGACCTGGCCCTCAGAGACACCCAGGACACGCGGCCACCACTGCTTTCGTCATTTCCTGTTCGCTACACACTCCGTCCTTACACAGTAAAAATCACGCCCATATGGCGGCCACTGTTGTTATCACACTGCACAGGTAACGTCCCTCACCACGGCAACCTAACAGGTAGGTGCTGAAACACAGACATGCAAAGTGACTTGCCAGAGGTCGCACAGCTAGGAAGTGGTGGAGCTGGGGCCTGAGCCCAGGCTTTCAGGCCGAGAGTCATTGCTGTTACCATTATGTTGAACTGTCCCGAGAAATGGGAGTGTGGGGAGGGGGCAGGTGAAAACCTGTAAACCTGCGCGATTTAGGGCTTATCTGTCCAGGGGCTTATTGCTGGGCAGCACATGTCTGGGGGCACGCTAAGAGTTTAGCAGAACACATGCTGCTAGGTTCAGCTCAGAGTTGCAGGGGGCCAGAAGCGCCCTGTGGGGTCCCAGCAGGTAAGGAGCTTAGGCATGGCTGGAGGCATAAGCCACCTGTGTGGGGAAGTTAGATAACCAGCAGGTGGACGGGGAGGTTAGATAACCACATCCCCTGGCGTGCTGAGGCAGGACAGGAGCTTAGCTGCCACCCCCACCCCTGGGAGTTAGAATTCTACAGGCAAACCTGACTTCTGTTCTCCGGTATTTAAAGGACCCTCTGATCTTCAGGAAATCCAGAAACTTTGGCAACTCTAACCCACCAGAAAAGCTCTCCTCCCCATGCCTTTTCCCTTAATGATATGTTAAGTTTTCTGAATTTAATACATGCACACAGTACAGAGGTAGCAGTTAAGTCTTCCTTCCTCTTCTAACCCACAGCCATCCAGGGCTCTTGCCAGAAGCAGCCCCCACACCAGTTTCTTCTGTGTACTTCAAGAGAGCGTCTGTGCGTGTCCAGGTATATATGTGTATTGGACACTTTTTATGCAAATGGTAAAAAGCCAACCCTAAACCTACCAGGACTCATAGCCTTTCAGCAACTGCCGTGGTCTGCTGTGGTCTGCTCTTTTCATCTCTGGGTTGCAGTGTCAGGTTCCGAATTCTGTCTGAAAGAACTAGACCAATCAAGGAAGATGTTAGTGAATTTCATTCAGCGAACATCTGAGGCCTTGTCGGACTCAGTGGGAAGGCGTGCGGGGATCAGTTAGTAATGTCTGCCATGACCGTGTGATAAGAGTTTCAGAACTAGTGCTCAGATTTTTCTCCCTTGGTCTAGTAAGTGCTTCCCAAACTTCAGGCACTCAAATATATATATAATTTATGATTTTGTCACATCTAAGTACCGCCTGTACTATTATTTGATTTTTTTTTTAATTTACAGACTTCTTTTAGCTTAAAAATAAATTCATTTTAAAGGGCAAATTTGTAGCACTACCTTAAATGGAAAGCCAGTATTGTTTGCCAGAAATGGAAGGTAATTGGTAAAAATAAATTCACTAAAAATAAAACTTCTAGCCTAGGCTCCAAATCCAAAGACTGTTCTCTTTCAGCTACAAAGAGAGATTAGAGATTTTTAGAGATTTTTCTCCTTAACCTAGTAATAATTAATATTAATTTAATACTTACTATATTCCAGGGTGCTACCTCATTCAGTGCTCATAACTACTGTATAGGTAGAAATTATTTTCACCTCCGTTTCATGGAGCTTTTAACCTCTGAGCTAGGCTGCCCATGAGATTAAAAGAGAATTAAAAAGAGAATCATCTAAAATTATCTTTTGTGTCATCACTGAGGGTTTCTGTCACGCTTTGGTAGATTGGTAGAAAGAGCAAAACTAGAATTAGGATATAAGTCTGGGTTGTAATCCTGTCTTTGTTACAAATTCATATATGACCCTGGCCATTCAGCCTCTAGTGCTCAATTTTCCCATCTGTGAAGTATGGGAGTTGGGTTTTATTTTAACCTCCAGGTGGCAGGAACCATCCCTTATCTCACCAAAACCACAGCACCTGGCACACATTATCAGTTAGCGTTCATTCAGCCACAAACAATAGAGAACCCAGTGTCCCAGCTTCCCTCCATCTGTCTGCCCTGCTGTACTTGGCCTCTAGCCTTTATCAGCAAGCTTGTCGCCTCATGATCACAAGATGGGTGCTTCACCTCCAGCCCTCACCTTTACATTCCAGGCAGGCAGAAGAGGGAAGCAAGAAGGAGCAGTGCCACAACTGGGAAAGCTGAAGTTTTCAGGTTTTGCTTTATTGGCTGGATTTGTGTGATATGGCTGTCCCTGGCTGCAAGGGAGAATACAGAAGTGATTATTTTTACCTGGCTGCATCACCACTCAGTGTGGATTCTCTTAACAAGAAAGGAGAGAAAATGAATATTGGGGAGGCAACCATTAGGCAACTGTAAATGCTTAAAGAAGGAAAGGAGAGAGGGAAGCAGGGGAGGGTTAATCCCTCAGACCCCTTCCAGTGCTACGGAGCTGTGATAAAAGAACGTGCGTCCTCCTCTCTTACGGAACTCAGGGCCCAGGAGTATGAATGTTATATTTCTCCTTAAAAGGGCTCCTCTGTGAACTTCTACATGTTGAGGCCACTTTTGTTTTTACTGGCAAACTTATTCCAGGGGAGTGAAAGTTCATCACAGTGCAGATGTGTATTTCAGTGCGACAGGAGGCGCAGGCAGGGAACCCGTGGAAGGGGGGAGGCAAACGTTCAGGCGGGGCAAGGTCACACAGCAGTCTCAGGAAAAATGTGTCCGGTACCTTCCAGCTACAGCCCAGGAAGTGTCCCTGGAGCCAGTCTTACTGCTCCCCGGCTGCACATGGTCATGAGTATGGCCACATTCTGTCACGTGGCCGGCTAGCACTGTTCCCACAATGCTGCACTCAGAAGGCAGTGTCTGTCCTTTTATTTATGACTTGCCTGACTTAGCATTTTTTTCCCCATCGCTTTCTAGCTGGGTGGCCTTGGGCAAGTTTCTTAACCTCTCTGTTCCACAGTATTCTCGTCTATAAAGTGGGCTGATGCTATTACGCACTACATAGAATTATTATGAGGATTGAATGAGTTAACACGTATAGAGCTCACAGAAACTTTCCTGGCATGTAATGAGCCCTCAGTGAATGTTACTGTACCATCATCATCATCATGATCATCCTCCTCATCATTGTCCTATGGGAGTGGGTCTACAGGAGTTGACACGTTCCCCATCAATGTTGGGCAGTTTGGGAGTCATTATCTCATTTTTGCAGTGATCAGGAGGACTAGTTCAAGGTTATGAGGTTTCGGGATCCAAATGGAATTGTCCAGCGACAGAAAATCCTTTTAACCGCATACCTAAATCTGCGTTTTTGTAGAGAGAGCACTGGGACGGGGTGCATGGGGCTCGTTGGTGCAAAAAAGAGTAGGACACTGTTTATTAGCATGGCCCTTCTCACAGGGCTGTGCTTTCGATTTCGCACCACTCCAGGGGGCATAGACTTGGATACTGACTCCGACTGTTTCCAACCGCTGGAGCTAAAGTACCTTGAGAAAGTGAGGGGCCTTCTGACGGGGCTCCTTTCAATATGCTCGTGTCCACACGTCCAAGATGCCCCACGAGCACTTCTTACCTTCGCTCATTCATTCAATGTTTGTTGGCGTGTCCTGTGTGCTGGGCATTGCTCCAGGCATTTGGGATACATCGGCAGACAAAATAGACAAAAATCTACTTTCGTGGTGGGAAATACAGACAAAAACCAACCTCTGTAATAGAACAAATAAGTACATTGTATTGTAGGTGCTAAACCCTATGGATGAAGCCCTGGGGGGTGGGGAGGGGCCACAAGCTGCACTTTGCAGTCAGGTGGTCAGGCCAGTGTCACTGAGAAGCTGACCTTGGGCACTTGGTCATTCAGCCATCACCATCTTGGTCCCTTTGGGCTGCTATAGCAGAAAGCCACGGTCTGGGTGGCTTATAAACAACGGGCATTTATTTCTCACAGTTCTGGAGGCTGGGAAGTCCAAGATCAGGGTGCCAGCATGGTCAGGTTCCACCGAGGGCTCTCTTTCTGGTTTCCAGCTGTCTTTTCTCCATATCCTCACATGGCAGTGGTGGGGAGGGAGCTCTGTGGGGCCTCTTTTATAAGCGCACTCATCCCTTCATGCGGGCTCTGCTTTCGTGACCTAATCACCTCCCAAAGGCCCCACCTCCGAGTGCCCTCACATTGGGGAATGGCGGGGGAGATACAAACGTTCAGTCTTTAGCACCCAGGATGACTCACCACCATGTCCTGGTCCAGCCAGAGGGAAGGAGGACAAGAAGGAAGGACAGGCTCACACTTTCCTTTGAAGGGCACAACCCAAATGTGGCACACAGCACATCTACTCACGCGGCATTGGCAATATCTCCGACACTGGGCCACGCCTGGCTGCCAGGGCAGTTGGGAGGTGCAGTATTTATTCAGGGTGGCCATGGGCCCAGGTAAAACTCGTGAGCCTTGTCACTGTGAGAAAGGAGAGAATGGACGTTGTAGGCAGTTGTTACCAGGCTCTGCCCCGCGTGGCTCATGAGGGGAACCAGCATGTGGATATGCCCAAGGGTGACGGTGTCTGCGCCTCTTGTCATCTCTGCACAGAGCAGTGGCAGCTATGCGCTGCCCACTGGATTCCCAGCCCTCATCCTAAAACAGCATCCCTCCCTTGGTACAAGTGTCCGGTGAGCGAGCTTTGACGGAAGGCTTGTGTCAAACATGGCCTGGGGCCAAGTCCGCCTGGCCAAGTGTGTGTATTTAGTGCTAATCTGCGTTTTCTGGACCAGTCCTTTCATCTGCTCAGAATGTGTCACCAGGTGGCCGCAGCCACAAAGAGTCCAGCCGGGGGCCAGTTCTGGGCCAAGTTTGTCACTGTAAAATATGCCACTGCTTAAGTGTAGACTGTTAAGGTGAGTTCAAGAGTTGAGCAGCTTGGTGTCTTTCTGGGAAAGGTTCCAACAGATCTGAGCTGCCTCATGGAGAAATGGAACAAGCACAGGCTCCTGCTGGAAATAGCTTGCTACTCACCAGCTGTGCAACCTCAATCGTGTTACTTAACTTCTCTGAGCTTCAGTTTCCTTATCTTTAAGACGGTTGGGGTGTAGTGTGATCTCTCTCCCCCATGAGTTATTGTGAAGACAAAAAGAAGATAACATTGGGGTAGCTTGTCCATTTTCTAAATTTTATTTTGTACATTTCTCAAAGAATGATTTTTCTCTTTTCCGAGTTTAAATAGTGCATGTCATCCCTTGAATTTCCACATACACTGCAAGATCCTTCAGGGCAGGGGCTGTGCCCCGTTCCCCGTTGTATCCCCGGTGGTGATTCTGGGCCTGGTAATGGCAGCTCCCCGTGAGGCACGGTGTGTGCCGAGTGTGCGAATGAACGGCTGATGTGAGACTCCCTGCAGGGGGCAAACACAGACACCCGCAGGAACAGGGCAGGGCACACAAAGGAACAAAGTGGGCCGAGCCTAAGAAAACCTGGGTGGGCCCTGCTTTATTTCTGTCACTCTTATTTTTGTTAGAGACATGGGTATTGTATTGTGTCCTATTGGTGCTTTAATAAATTACCACAAACTTCGTGGCTTAAAACAACACACATTTATTATCTTAAAGTTCTGGGAGTCAGAATTCTAAAATCAAGGTGTCAGCAGGGCTCCTTCCTTCAGGAGGCTCTGAGGGAGAATCTGTTTTCCAGCTTCTAGAGGCTGCCCGCGTTCTTGGCTCACGGCTCCGTCCTCCGTCTCCAGAGTACGTCACTCTAGACTGTACATCCATGTCACGTGTCCTTCCTCACCGACCCTCCCGCCTCCCTCTTACTAAAGCCCTCATGATTGCATTGGGCTCACGATAATGTCCCCATCTCAAGGTCCTTAACACAATCACATCTGAAGAGTCCCTTTTGCCACGTAAAGGACATATTCACAAATTCCGGGCATTAGGACGTGGGCATCTTTGGGGGGCCGTTGTTCAGGCTACCACCGACACACAGAAACACTTTTCAACTGTAAGAAAGACCTCAGGCCAAGGACGATGGCGTGTCTGCTCGGTGTTGGGGAGACAACGGTGAAGAAAGAGCAGTGTGGTCACGTGGAGAGCACGTGCTCCATAGAAGGGGCAGCCACGACCCATTTCCAGCTTTTGGTCGCACGTAAGAAGGTGGGCCCAATTTGCGAGAGCTTCCCCCACGTTTTTGTTCAAAGGGAAGCCCAAAATCTGGATTTTTATAGGAAATGATTACATTTTGTCAGTTCTAAAAATACTGTAGGGCAGTTCCCTGGTGGACACTATGACCTGTGCCAGGTCGGGATGCTGAGAGAGGACACGGAATTGCTGTGCACGCATCACTCCGTTCTCTCCCAGCAAGAGAAACAGCAGAAGTGAGAGTAAGGAGAATAATGATACTAGTAGTGGGTGACATTTGTTTCGGGATTTCTCAGTTCCAGACATGGCTCTCAATAACACATATTCATTCATCTGATTCTCATGGTGGCCCATAAGAGGGATGCTATTTTAATACCCATTTTGCAGATGGAGACATTGAGGCCCAGAGGGGTTAAGTAACTTGCACAGGGTCCCATGGCCAGTAAGTAGCAGATTCAAGCTTTGTCAATCACAATCTACTACATTTCACTTTTTATTTTAAATTGAGTTTAGACTTACAGAAAAGTTGCAAAGATAGTGTAGGGAGTTCTGCCCTTCACCCAGCCTCCCCTAGTATGAACATCTTACACAACCACAGGGCACAGCCATCATGCTCAGAAGCAGAAAACTGATATTGGTACAATGCTTTTAGCTAAATTTCAGACTTTATTTGCATTTCACCAGTTTTCCCACGAACGTCCAATTTCTGTTCCAATTTCCAATCGAGGCTCTCACTTTGCATTTAGTTGTTGTGCCTCTCTCCAGTCTCCAGTCTGTGACAGCCCCCCAGTCTGTCTTTGTCTCTCATGACCTTGACACTTTCCATGAATACTGGTCGGGTATTTTTGGCGACTGTCTCTCAATTTGGGTGTGTCTGACATTTGCTCATGATTCACTCAAGCATGTGCGTTTTTGGCAAGGAGACCTCACAAGTGATGTTATATCGCAGTGCACCTTATTGGGGGCTGCACGATGCTGATGTCATATCACCAGTGACACTAACCTCCATCAGCAGAGTCCAGGCCCTAACCCCTTGGTTTAGCTGCTTCCCTTGTGTAGAGGGCAAAAAATAAAACAAACACGAGCTATTGGGCAGGACGCATCAGCAGCCTCATCTATCCCTTGGGCTGACCTAGCACATAGGAGGTGCTCAGTGAATGCAAACACCCTCCGAATTTTAAGAAGACTTAAAAGCCCCCACAAGTGATGGTGGGAGTGGGGAAGAACAACACCCACATCCTGGGACTTTGGAAATAATCTAAGTGACAGAGATTGGAAGAGATGATCAGAGAAGGGGAAATGAACCCAGCAGAGATGAAAGCTGAGGTCTGCAGCTGCTCGGACCATCAAACCTTTAAAAGCAACACGAGGTTTTAGGGCAAGGAGTGAATTATGGCTGTTAGGACCCAGGACAAGAAGGCTTTGATCTGAAAGTGGGAGACGTCTTAAGGGAAGCTGTGGCTTTCACATAAGTTATTTCCACATCCTCCTGGGGTGCATTAGATGAACCCGCCTGGGATTTACAGGTCTGTGGAGGGAACCTTACTCCTAACGGTAAACACTCAAAACAGGCAGCCTTGTGGGAGCAGAGCTGACATTCAGAGAGGGCAGCCCAGCGCCCCAGCAAGCGCGCCTGAGCACGGTGCGGCGCTTTACGAGGCTTCTTGTTCCGTGGGGGCAGACAGATATGGGGTTTGTGATCTTACGAGGCGTTCGAGGATTGCTGTGGGAGGTCATCTGGGTGAGCACTTGACCTTTCCATTTGAAAAAGTATCAATTTGGAGATGGTTGTCTTTACTGCCAGGAAACTTTAGACCAGAGGCCATAATGTGGCCTTTCGATGGCCACCCTGTCACTAACCAGATGTTGGCCTCTGTTTGCCCCAGGGTGAGACCCTGGCCTCTGCCAGACTTTCCCCTTGTTGTTGAGCACTGGCTGCCAGGGAGCTGTAGCAGCGCGTTCTGCAGGGCTTGGCGTGACAGTGTGTCCACGTGGCTGGCATGGCACAGGGCCCCCAAAACAGCCCCGCAGGCAAACCAGCTGCTGTCATCTGCACGCGTGCAGCACACGCAACATCTCGGGTGCATGGGGAGGGGTTTTTAGCTAGGTTAAATCAAACCCCCACTGAAACTGTAATGAACCTTCCAGTGCGATGGAAATTACAGCAGGTAGGAGCTGGGAGAAAATTGAGATGGAAAACAGCAGGCCCTGGGGGCAGACCGTCCTGGGTTCGAATCCCAGCTCTACCACTTGTAATCTGTGAGTTATAAATTGCCCTCAAGGGGCTTCCAATTTCTCACCTCCTGCAAGTCTTTGCTCAGATGTAGAGCCTTCCCTGACAACCCCACCTGGACCCCAGCATTACCAGCTCCCGTCCTTGCTGTAGTTGTCTCTGGCACCTGTCTCCATCTGACATGTCATTTTACATATGTTGTCACCTTCAGCCCTGCCCACTCTCACGTCAGCTCCACAGAGGCAGTGGTTTCATCATTTCCATCATTGCTGTGTTCTTAGTGCTTAGGACGGGTTAGCACATAGTAGGTGCTCAGGAAACACTGGTGAAATGATTGAAAGGGACTCACCTACCTTGCTCTCTTGCTTCCCTTGTTGAGCGGAGGATAAACTAGGACAACCACGGCAAGGGGCTCAGCATAGTGCCTGGCACAGAGTAGACGCTCAATAATCAGTAACTATTATTAAGGTCAATTCATTCACTTTTTTCATTTATTCAATCAGTAAACAGTTAACGAATGTTCATTGTGTGCCAGGTGCGGTGCTGAAAGCTGGAAATAGTGCTGAGAACAAAACAGATATTCCTCTTTTTTCCCCAAAAATTATTTCTTGAGAGCCTACCACGTGCCTCCTGCTCTCCTGTGAACAAAAGACAAAGTCCCTGCTCACGGGGCTTGCCTTTTAGTGGAATGAGATAAACAATAAAAGTGAACCTAAAGGAATAAGGCAATTTCTGGGGTGTCAGTGCTACCAAAAGAAAAACATCAAAGCCAGGGTCATGCGTAAGGTGTGGCTGGATGGGGGAACATAGGGCTGCGTTAGCTGGAGCGGTCAAGGGAGGTCACATTTGAGCCGAGGCCCTAATGAGGAGGCGGAGGCCCCATGGGGGCGACCAGGGACCCCATCTGCTCATTCTAGGGCTCCTGTTTCTTTATCCGCATTTACAGGATAAGGATGAGCCACGAGATATTTCTGGCCATCCTCTGGGAAGGACCTGATCTTGGTGGCATTGAGCGTGTCCCCTACGTGTTCCCTACGTGTTCCAGAATGTCAACTGTGTCTCTGTCATCTCAGTCTCCCCAGCTCATGGCCACGGGCCTGTGGAGGGCACAGAATCATCCACCCTCCAAGGTGGTTCCAACACAGTTTCTCAACTGGTTTTCATTATCAGCCCCACCCTCATTCCCACCCCAAGCATCCTTTTCAGACATTTTCTCTACATGCAATTTCAAAAAAGAAGGAAGAGTAGAAATTAGAGGCCACCCAGCTGTCTCTGCCCCAGCCCGTAGAGTCCTTGTTGGTTTTGTGAGTTTCTCAGCAAGAAAGGCTTCCTTAGGACATGTTAGTGTCATCCCTATCCTGCATATCTGTTCATGTGTCGAAGGTGAATCTGTGCTGTATACATAAGAAGAGTAAGAGTCTTTCGTCTCCCAAGAACCAATGTGTGCCACCCCACTGAGGACGCACGGACTAGAATGTCTGTGTGGGTGGGGCTCAGGGCTGTCTGGAAGAAGAGGCAGCATAGCAGACTAGTTAGGATCATAGACTCAAGGCAGCTGCCGGGGTCTGATCTCAGCTCTGAACCTTCCTGAGTGGCCCGGGGCCTCAGTTTACCCATTTGTGAAAAAGGAATGATGTTGATGATGACATCTACCTCCTAGGTGTTGTGAGGATTAAATGAGTTAATACAGTTACATTCTTAGAGCAGTTCCTGTCACCCAGTAAGAACTTGACAAGTATAAGTTATTCTTATTAATGTATATGTTCGAGAAAACGTAAGTTGTCCATATGAAGAATGGATGGGGCTCGTTGATGAAGATTGGGGGCCCTAAGCATCGCCCCCAAAGTTGCCTTTGATGCCTCCTGGCTAGAGGTGTTCAGGAGATATTTGTGGAATAAATGTCTTCTTCACTTCTCCGTCTCTAGTCTGACTGAAGGAATGAATGAATGACCGTGAGGAGGTAAATCGTGTCTTATTCATCTGTGTTTCCCCTGAAATTCATGCCGTGTCAGTGTGTCAGTGTAGTGTTGGTGACGAATGAGTATTTGTCATGAATCCATCCATTCTTCTTGGGGAAGACACCAAGTCTTTTCATTGATTTAGCTCAACACGTAAACATTTGGCGTCTGCCATGCACCAGGTGTATCTGCGCACATGTGTGTAAGTGTTGCAGGTAAGCCAGGTGCACCAAACAAAGGCCCTGCCCTCCCGCATCTTCCCCTCAGAAAACAAGCACATTCACCCCCCTTTGCCCAGCACCCAGCACCTGATATGTGGGCAGTATGGGACTAGAACCCAGGACGTCTTCTTTGGAGTTCTCTTGCTTCTCTGCCCTGCGTCCCTCAGATGTACGACTCCGGGGCTCAGTCACGGGACATCCAGCCAGTGTCCTAGCTATGCCAGGCTCTGTTCCCATCTCCCTCTAGTTGTTACCTATAAATTTTTGGTTCAGTTTGGACTCTTTCAGACAGAAGTAAAATAAAACCCAGCCTGGACTGGCTTAGTATTGTTTAGAGGAATTTATTGACTTAAATAACTGAAAAATTCAGCTGTTACGGACTCTAGGCATATATGGATCCAGAGCTCAAAAATGCCAACTAGTTCTGGTTTCTCTCTCTCTCTCTGTTTCTCTTTGTGTTTTACAACTGGGCTTTGACAGATTCTGCCCTCATTGTGGCCAAGTGGCTGCAGTAGCTCCAGCCTCTTTACCAAACATCATCTTGAGATTCCCTCTCATTGGAACTGCTTAGTTCAGGTGCACACTCCTGAAGCAGTCATTGCGGCCAGAGGACTGCGATGCACTAATTGGTCCAGGCTGGGTCACATGCTCCATTCCCTGCCAAATTTCCACCAGGGAAGTGTAAGGCATCGCTAACTTCATTGCCTTCCCTGGGGACTATATCAGTGAAAATCACTCTACAACATGTAGAGCTTGTTTCAGAAACTCTGATCTTTATGGGTTAGCATTCCCAAGAATCCTCTCCAGAGGAGATCCTTGGCAGGAAGAATAGTGCTTTTGTCTTGGGATCCACTGTGATCCCCTGATCTGTTTTCACCACACTGGGTAAAGTCAGATGGTCAGTCCTTGCCTATGTTGTATCCAATCATATCACTCCTCTGTTTAAAAGCCTCCATCTAGGCCTCCCATTGCAATCAAAAATAAACCCAATGCCTTGCTGTGACCACCTGCCCAGGCCCTGCAGACCTCTCTGAGCTCATCTCACATATCTGCCCCCATCCTCTCCATTTCACTCACACCTGCGGCTTTCAGCTCTTCCCACCTCAGGGCCTTTGCACTTGCTGTTTCCCCTCACCTGGAATGTTCTTTCCCCACATCTTCACATGGCTGGCTCCTTCCCATCCATTTAGCTTCTGCTCAAATGCTACCTCCTGAAGAGGCCTTCCAAATGTATTAACCCTCCACTTAACTGAAATCAGTAAATATAAACGTGCATCTAGCGTGTGCTCCGAGTAGCCCCACTGTCCTCGACTTGCCTGTTTTTCACCTCGCACCGCGTCTTGGACATCTCTCCACGCCGGCACATGTGGACCGACGGGGGGCGGGGTGGCTTTCTCCTTTGCAGCACTAATGGCCCCTCCTCTGCCACCCCCGCCACTCCCCGCCATGGCATTATCCCGACTCGTGTGGCAGAGACACAGTGACAGGGCAGCCTGTCTGAAATGGCATTCTCAGGAATGCGGATTGTTTTATGACCAGTTAAATATGCTTTACGCTACCTGTGAATGAGGCCATTGTGACATTTAGCAACCGATTTGATTAAACACAGATGTGGGCTGGACTCCACGTGGAGCAAAGATGCAGGAGCGCAGGCTCCGGGTTTCAAGATGGCAGCGTGGGCCAGACAGCTGAGCGGCAGCAAGACAGATGGGGCGTCTCCCTTCCCGCTATATGAACCCTGGGTCCCTGGTGGTCTCAGAGCTGAGAACTCAATCTGGGTATCCCAGAAGCCTTTGCGTTCATTTGGGCTCTGCCGTTTGGCCCTATCCAAGTTGGTTTTTTAACCTTCCCTGAATGGATTTATTCCTATGAATTAAAAAAAAGAAATGGCCAGTCAGTAAAATACTAGCATTTCTGACATTCTGATGATTGTTAACACACAAAGAATAGCAATCCTTGCTACCATTTACTGAACATGCACTCTATGCCCAGCTCTGCCCTTGGGATACCTCATCTCACAGAGTCCTCATTGTAAGCCAAATAAACTTTGCTTGGCTCCATTTTACAGATGGGAAAACTAAGGCTTAGAATGTTCAACCACTTGTCCATAGTCATCAGGGAAAATTATGAGTTAAGCATGGATTCCCTGTTGTCTCTTACCCCCTTCCAGGTTCTAAGATCCAAGAAGACAGGGCTCAGTTCTTTCTCAAGATAGAATTCTTGGCATGCACCAGGCACTCAGCAAATACTTAGCGAATGAAGGAAAAACGAGTGAGTGCCTGGGTGAGTGACAGGTCTGCACAGCAGGGGAGGGTGGGGCAGGGCTGGCAGCTCCACCATGTCTTTGCCTCCCCGTTTTGCATTCCAGGTAAAGAAAAGAAACAGAGACGCAGACCTACGAGGGTGCGTGATGTGCCCCTTTCTGGACCTTGGGCCGTGGTTAGGGTACTCGAGTGAGTGCACTTTGTAACAGGCTCACGTCTCTCTACCTGCTTGTGGCTTTTGCATTTTATACAATTATCTTCTGACTCCTTTTCCCTGTCGTACTTCCAGACCTTTTCACTTGCAATCCTGCTATGTTTTCAGTGATTTTATGTTAATACCAGCATCAGGAAGACTTCATGAAGATGGAGAATGCATGCTTTTGAGTGTCACTGTGGACCCAGTCAGTATAGGAGGTCCCTTTGCTATGGGGAAAGAAACTGTCAGATGGATTCCAAAGCAAGTTGATGAGGGGGTGCTCATTCGCTGGGATTACCCGCGCGGCTTTCCCTGCTCTGCCTGGGTTGCCATGTCAAACCTGCAGGTGACAGCGAGTTCACTTTAGGCTGGCCCAGAAGAACCGAGGCAGGCAGCGGCCTGTGCCGTTCCCCGCAGGTGCCCGGAAAGGCAGCGCGGCTGGCTGGCGGGGTGCCTGGGCTCCAGGCTGACCTGGGCTTGAACCCTGCTCTGCCACTTCCCAGGAAGACCGACTTCCTAGGGCTGTGGTGGAAATTAAACAAGATAATGCATGTAAAATGATTAGCCTTGGGGAAGATAAT
Organism: Indri indri; assembly: GCA_004363605.1. NCBI lineage: Eukaryota > Metazoa > Chordata > Mammalia > Primates > Indriidae > Indri > Indri indri. The sequence continues at coordinate 51,073 of RJWJ010005530.1, forward strand.
AAGTGCTCAATAAATAAAAGCTGTTATTATTATTTATCCAACTGCTAATGCCAATAACTGAAAGGCTTCCAAGGGCCTGGATTAAGTTAAAGCTGGGCTTGGCCCAGGAAAGGGAGGACGGGTTTTCATGGTAACTGTCACCATGCCTTAAAAAGAAGAGGAAATCCAGAGGGCAACAAGCCCAAAGGGATGTCCAGAGTCACCAGTAATCAGAGAAATGTGAATTCAAGACAACAAATGAGATATCATATTTGTCCTGTAGGGCTGGCCACAGGTTCCCTGACACTGGGAGGCACAGTTGTGGGGACATAAAGCATCCTTCTGTCCCTTGAATAGTAGGTATGAATCTCAGTGTGTGAGCTGAGGGGGGGAAAAAATAGAACTGACTTTATTTTCAGCATTTCAGGATCATTTCTATTTCAAGCCACCATTCTTCTGGGATGGTAAGGAAGTTTCGTCTTAGTCTTTCAGAGCTTTCCCCGAACTCTCCAGAATTTTGGCCATGGTTCTAGAATCTCACTCAGTACCGGTGTGTTTGTGGTGTTGGGGACTCGTAAAGTCCTCCGTCACTGGGACCTGGCTGCTGCTGAGACGTCCACGGTCTTGGTCCATGAGGCCCCTTCGGGTCTGGGACTCTGCAGGGCTGTGTCTTTGTTACACGGGGGGCACAGGAACCTCTCATTGTCCTCTCTTCCTAGACCAGACACCACCTGGAAACTCGTAGGCCGCTTCCACCCTACATGTTTCTGTTTATTTTGTTTTTGTTTTATTGCCCGACTAATTCGTATTTGTTGCCTACATTTAAAAATTGGGAAATTTCCTATATAAATCCAGATTTCTGACTTCTCCTGAAAATTCAGAAGCCCTGGATACCTTAGACTCACATTCCTCCATGGCAGAGGTTGGCTGAAGTGGAGTAGCATCATGTCAATGAAGAACGCTTTGGGCTGCAAGTAATGAAAAGCCCAAGTAAGATTGGATTAAACCATAATCCCATTTATCGTATATTTAACAAGAAGTCTGGACCCCAAGTTTAGTTTGGCAGCTCAGTTTTGTCTTCAGAGACCAGATTCTTTCCATCCTTTCACTCCTTCAGTTACAGCATATGGGCCTGTTGCTTCTGTGCTCATAGCCTCGTGTCCCAACATGGCTGCCATAGCTCCAGATACTCCATCTTCACATGATCCAGGGGAAGAGGCTCGAGTAGGGGAACAAAGTAAAAGTTTTTCCCAGAAGCCTCCTTGGCCAGCACTAGATACCACAGCCATCCTGAGGCTGCAGGGGAGGCCAGCAAAGCAAGACATAGTCTCGATCAACCTTGATAGAGAGAAGGGAGAAAGGAGAGAAAGGGAGAGAGACTTGGACATGCCTGTTGGTGAGGTGGGACAGAATCTGCCACAAACTGCTGCCCCCTTAGAGCCTGTGCATTCCAGTTTGCCACAGTCCCCACTGCCCCCTGCTGTTCCCCCAAACCGATGCCATTTATCGCTTGTCTGTACCACCTCCTTCCCTCACGGATGTCACTTGCTGGGCCTGTAGGGGTGTGAGTGCTGACTGCCTCACACTCATCACACGTGGCCACTGGGATCCGGGGGTCTCGCTGCTGTCTCAGGAGCTGCTTATCCTGGGTCCTCTGCCCCAGGACTCCCAGCTCCTTCTCGTCTCCTTCTCTACCCTCCCTTGTCCCTCCCCTCCTGCCCTGCCCCATTTCTCTAGCCCAGGAGAATTGCCCCCCTTTAAGAAAATCAGTCTTTCTTCATATTTCTTACAAAGCCATTTCGCCTACAACGATCTATAACGCATAGTCGGTCCACCAACTGGGGCCAGTTACTGGTCTTCGGTAACGTAAATATGGAACTGAGAGTAAGAATGAGAAACGTTTACAGCAGGTAGATGTTGCCACAACATCCAAGCAGGTGATCACAGGCTCATCCCGTTGCAGGGTGTAGACCAAACTGGGGTTGTGGAATCACACGGCAAATTGCCTTCGGCATGAGTTGCATGCTGATCACGTACAGTGAGCCACTCTTAGTCCCCAAGGGTTAGACGTTTATCAACAAGTCCTTCACCGCAGTGTTGAGAGGTGCTGGCCCACACATCGAGCCCTCCTAGACTCTAAGCAGGACTTTGAACACAGGAGCCAGGCTAACTCATGTCTGCTGGTCCTTCTGCCCACCATGGCCCCAGCTCAGGGGCCATGACCCACGATGGGACTGTCTGGGAGGAAGAATCCTGAAGCAACATCTCAAAACGTTACCCTGCCACATCTGCCTTCCTGCCCAAATCCTGGGGTCACTCCCGCCTCTCAAATGTGATGGCGTGGTGACCGTCCACCTTGGTCCTCCACCAGGAGAGCGCCTTCTTAGTAGAGAAGTCGAGGAGAAATTTCAAAAGGAGTCCAGTCCTCAGCCTTTTCTTTAGTATCTGTCCATTGAACATATCCAAATAGACATGATTTCTTAATTGTCTAATCCACCATGTAAAACTGGATCTGGCATTTGACAGGCCACTCTGAAGTGCCTTCTTTGATTGCACAACTGGGGCCGAGGTCGCAGGGAGTTCACCCCGCGTCACAGTTGTTATCTGCAGTTGTTGGGGATCCAGGAAGGCGCGGTGCCGCGCGTATCAGTGCAGTAAACATGTTCGCTTCCCAATTTACACGTAGCGTGTCCCCTACTTCGTAGGTCTTTCTGGAGTGATCTTAACTCCTTATGTGTCTGTTCTCTAGAGTCTTGTCTGCCTCTCCTCTCTGAATGTCAGCGTCAACCCCTCGCTCGCCACCATATCTAGAACAATTCCTCCACGTGGTAATATTTGGTAGGTCACTAGGAAATGAGTTGTTGAATAAATGAGTGAGGGGATGAATGAATGAATCAATAGCCCCTTAAAAATTGTTTTACCGAGGCAGGCATTGAGAGACTACTTTTACTTAAAACCCAAGAAAACCAATAAAACAAAAAAAAGGCAGTAGTTGTCTGCTGCAACAGAAACTCAAAATAGCAATGTCTTCAACAAGAAAGAGGGCATTTCTTTCTCACCTAAAGTCCTAACTGATGCGGCAGTTCTGGTCTGCAAATGTAACGGGTTCAAGCTCCTTGTATCTTACTGCTCGGCCGTGCCATGCAAGACGGGCCCACCCAGTCCACAGGGAAAGGGAGGACTGCCCTGCCTTTGGAAGGCACAACTAGCAATTTGCTCACATTAATTCACTGCTGTCCCCTTTGTCTAGAGCTCTTCCCGTGGCCACACCTACCCACAAGGGACACTGGGAATTGTAGTGTTTATTCTAAGGAACCATGTGCCCAGCTCACAGAGATCCTATTATTATGAGAGAGAAGGAGTGAATGGGTATTGGGGGACCCCTCGCAGGACCTGCCACCATCGCCTTAAGAGAGGATGTTTTTTTCATCTCATCCTTGCCTCCCGGCCCTCACTGGGCTTTGCATCAGCCAGATGCACTTAACATTCTAGTACCAAGGCGGGTCTGTCTGTGAAAGCCCTCCCGAGGCCACGAGACCACGCACTGTGGCACAGGCTTCTGGGGCCACATGCCGCCTCCTTCGCGGATCCTCCCTGTCACAGGACGGATGTCTCACTGCAGGTGCTCTGTGGCCGCCCTCACACTGCAGTTTGTTCAGCTGTCCATTCTTCGGATGACCCTGGGTCACAAAATGAAAATAAACAGGAGGATACTTCTGGAGAAAGGATACCAAGAGACAAGACTGCGACCTATTTGTTTCCAAACCTGCCCTGAGCCATCATTCAGAAGGTTGACACAGAAGAAAAGAGCGATCAGAAGAGAAAACACTGTATCCGGGAGCCTTTCTAAGACACAGGGCTTCCTAAGCGTCAGCAAGGAGGGTTACCGTGGTAACCAGGACCAACTAGATGCCCTTGAATGGAGTAGGCTGGCCTAGACCTTCTGCTCAACGTGTCTGGGCAGGCCACTGAGGACAGAGTGGGATCCCAGCATGCACTGGTGTGGACAAATTCTGCGGTTTCTGGACATTGGACCAGCCACCATGTGATGGCCATCAGGAGAGAGGACCCAGGTGTGGCCAAGGTCCCGGTTCTGGCTCTCTTCACCCAGCTAGCTCTTTTTCATCCTGTGGAGGTTAGGTTAGATGTCACTTCCTCCAGGAAGCCTGCCCTGACCCTGTCCCTGCCCAATCAGCGTTATAGGGCCCTTCCTTGTGCCCCGAGCTCCCTGTGAAAGCAGCTTGCTGGACGTTTCCCCCTCTACCACGTGCCCAGTACCCAGCATGTGGCCACCCTCCAAGACATGCATATAGTTTATTTGGTAGATCTGACTTTGGAACCATGTAAATACTTTACATAATTATAAAACACATTTGAAAAAGTAATTCCTAAAATTTGATAGCAAACTGAAACAAAAGAACCTAACTGTATATGGTTCTGGAGGTGGATGGTTGAAATGGGCCGGGTGCAGTGGCTCACACCTGTAATCCTAACACTCTGGGAGGCTGAGGCAGGAGGATCACTTGAGGCCAGGAGTTCAAGACCAGCCTGAGCAAGAGTGAAACCCCGTCTCTACAAAAAAATAGAAAAATTAGCCAGGTCTCGTGGCGTGAACCTGTAGTCCCAACTACTCAGGAGGCTGAGGTAGGAGGATCCCTTGAGCCCAGGAGTTTGAGGTTGCAGTGAGCTACAATGATGTCACTGCACTCTACCCAGGGTGACAGATTGAGACTCTGTCTCAAAAAATAAATAAATAAAATGGTTAAGATGGTAAATGTTAGGTATATATCACAATTTTTTAAAAACTAAATAGTTTTTTAAAACATAATTGTCAAGGGCCAGAATGTGTGTGGTGTGCAATATCTCATTTATTTCTCACCATGACCCTTTGAAAAAGATATTATTTATTTGCCTGATCTAAGGAGACAGGTTCAGAGAGATTTGGTAACCATGGTCACACGTTCTATCCCAGCCCGTCAGACCTCAAAGACCCCACCTTGCCGCTGCATCCTCCCCCTCCACGTTCCTCTCTGACTGTAAGAAACTTCATCCTGTTCCTCCTTCCTACAGGCACGGCTGGGATCTACCAAGGAGCAAATGGACTGACCAACACAGCTGGATTCGGGAGTGTGCACCAGGTAGACACGGCTCTCTCCCAGTTCCGTGCTCTGTTTTTTCCTTGAATACTCCCCTGCAGTCAGGGCACCCAGAGAGCCCACTCACACACACACTCCCCACCAGAAACTCAGCCTCGTAATTCCCTGCGTTTGCAGAGTACAGGAGCCAGGTTGTGCAGCACACCACTGGATAGGTGTAACGTACAGGCAGAGACGTTAGAATTATTAGAAGATTTCCAAAGTGTCACGGCAGTATACAAGTTTGGCCTGAGCCCAAGACACCCATTGCCTGTTCAGTCTGGCATGCATGAATGCAATCGTGCATGTTCTGTCACCATACCCTGGGCTTCTCGGGGGTGACAATACCTCTTGTTCACCTCTGCATCCCCAGTGTGGAGAGCCAGCACACAGCGGGGGCTTTATAAATGCTTGTGAAACTGAACTAAGTCATCTCTACAAAGCTGAATGCTAGCTAACATTTTGATTCTCTTGGTTTCACTTAGAGAGTGAATTAAGAATTACCATTCTGAAGATGTGCAGGAACCGTGTGTACTATTTGTACACGTCTCCTGTAAGCCTAAAATCCCTTTAAAACAAAAGGTTAATGCGCTCTCAGGCTAGTGTTAAAACTACCCCAGGGTATATGGGCTTTAGGAATATTTAACAAATTTTAATATGGGGAATGTGCTATTTCTTCTCCAATGAGTGGAAGAATCTAAATAATTTCTTCATAAAACTTGGAAAATATGAAAATTGTTTCATATAATTTTATATTATTTCCAGTGTACTGTATACATGGGTAAAATACTTGTAAAGAAAACAGTCCTTGGCTGGGTGCGGTGGCTCACACCTGTAATCCTAGCGCTCTGGGAGGCCAAGGCGGGCAGATTGTTTGAGCTCAGGAGTTTGTGACCAGCCTGAGCAAGAGTGAGACCCCATCTCTACCAAAAAAAATAGAAAGAAATTGTCTGGATAACTAAAAATATATAGAAAAAAAATTAGCCGGGCATGGTGGCTCATGCCTGTAGTCCCAGCTACTCGGGAGGCTGAGGCAGGAGGATCGCTTGAGCCCAGGAGTTTGAGGTTGCTGTGAGCTAGGCTGATGCCACGGCACTCACTCTAGCCAGGGCAACAGAGTGAGACTCTGTCTCAAAAAAAAAAAAAGAAAAGAAAAGAAAACAGTTCTTTTTAAGGTGTGGTTCTTAATTCTGGGTGTTTGTCCACTTTACTATAAGAACTCATCAAAAACACAGTAGATCTGGGGTGGGGCCCAGGAAGCTGAATTTTCCATGAGTTCTTTGCAGGGTTGGGAAGCCCTGGTGTGGGGTGATGGTGGGCAGAATATTTGAAACAATGACTGTTGTGGGAGGATTGGAATATCCAGTCTGTCTAGGCAAAGCTCGATCAAAGATGATTGGCATCTAGTGATTTGATCTCCATGACTCCCTCATAGAATATTCTGGACCCCTAGTGCTGTGCAGGTGCTGCATTTCCTTCCCATTAGCATGACACCTACTCTCCTGGGTATGTGTGTATGTTGCGGGGGGGAGATGTCTTTATTGTTCACTCATTTGTTCATTAATTTATTGAACATTTATTGAGTTACTATATATGCTAGGCACTGTTACAGGCACTGGGGATATAACAGTGAGCAGGACAGGTGCCGTCAGGGCCACAGTTGTATCCCTCAGGGTCGCCTGCTGACCTCCAGGTGCCAGTGTCTGCATCCCTGGGTCTGAGGCTAAGCAAAGGTCCACGCCCAGGCAGCTCGCTCGCTCACGTCCTTGGTGTGCTCTCTCTTCCCAGGACTATCCTTCCTACCCCGGCTTCCCCCAGAGCCAGTACTCCCAGTATTACAGCTCATCCTACAACCCGCCTTACGTCCCGGCCAGCAGCATCTGCCCATCGCCCCTCTCCACGTCCACCTACGTCCTCCAGGAGGCACCTCACAACATCCCCAGCCAGAGTTCTGAGTCACTTGCCGGTACGTGCAGCCACTGTCGTGTGGTCACTTACAGCTGTGGTGTGAGTGCTTACATGAAGGATGGACCCAGGCATAGGTCCCAATTGTAATGAACAGGTTACACAAGGGCTGCATCTCTCAGACGTGTTTTGTTGGTCTTTCGGTTTGTGTGTACATGTGTTTAATTGCATTCATGTTTAAAAGTTAGAAAATTTTACCTAAAAGCTTTCATTTCTGGCCTCCCTTGAAAGAAGATCTGGCCACCCTAGCTACATTCCCAAGGAACACTCCTGGATTGAAACTAAGTGTGTCTGCCCCTTTTAGAAAAGATGCCAACGATTCCACCTCTAGCCAGCTTAACCCAAGTTCATTGCCTGCCTGGCCCATGTAGGCCTTGGAGTTTGTGAGTCCTGGTCCAAAAAGAAAGGAAACTAGTATTTACTGCCCATCCATTATGTACCAAGCACATACCTGTGCGGTCTTCTCTAATCATTTATATATATGTTTATTCGACAAATATTTAATAAGCACCTGCTGTGTTCCAGGCACTCCTTTTAGTTTGGGAAATAAATAAAGTGCAGTATAGACTTGATCTTTGCAGACAGTGACCAAATAATCATACAAATACATAATTATGAACCGTGATAAGGAAAGCCATAATCCTCACAAAAACAGGTTTCGTATTACCCCCCTCTTTTTCCAAATAAGAACGATTTGAAGATCAGAGTGATAAGGAACTTGCTGCACTTCAACTGGTGGAGCTGGGATTCAACCCAGGTCTGTTGGGCTCCATAACCAGCACTTCTGCTAACCCCCGACATACACAGCTGAGAATGTTGTCTAACCCACTTGAGAACAGAAGGGCAAAGGCCTTCAAATGTTGGTTCTCTCTCTAAGAGGGATTCAAATATAGCAACTCAGCATCCTCAATAATTATAGACTCTTTCAAAAAATCCTTGAGTATGTTCATTTTTAATGGCACAACAATTTTAGGAAACCTTTGTATTAGTCCATGACTTTCAAGCTTCAAAAGATGGGAAATCCAATTCAAACTCATTTAAGCAAAAAAAGGAATTTTGAGGCATATATAACCAAAATGTACAAGGGTTTAGGGCTGGGTCCAGGGGTTCCAATTATAATGCTGCGACTTGGTCTCTGTCCTCCTTGTGGCTCTGCATTTTCCTGGGTTCATTTCATCCTCAAGCAGGCTCCTCCCCTAAGCTGACAAAGACAACCACCAGCTACTGAGGATTCAATCCTGCCTGCTAATCCACCCCAGCAAACAGAGTTCCTCCTTCCTAGCGGTTCCTGCAAAAGTCCCAGGTAAAGCTCACATTGGCCCAGCTTAGGTCATGTGCTCAATTTCTGTGGCCAATGGGATGGGACGTTGGAATGGGCGGCCAACTTAGGTCTCATGCCCACAGTTGGAGCTGCAGTTGGGGTCATCCTTACCTCAACCACATGGACTGAGAGTGAGGGAGTGTTGGTTTCCCAAAGAAACCCAGAGCACCCTAACCAGAAGGCAGGAGAGACACTGGATGAGCAAAAATGACAGACATCCACAACCTTGGTATGGATCCTGCCTAGACTATGAGCAACATGTGGCAGAGCCCATGTCCTGGCCCCTTTGTGGTCACAGAAGCTGGTATGTACATCCCTGTGCAAATAACTCAACAGCCTGTGGATCCATTCATTCATTCCACAAATCTGCTATGTGTATGTCTTCTCTTTTATGACATGGTTCGGGCTTACCAACTTTAAGTAACATGGCAGCAAAACATTAGAATGTCCAAATGTAAAGGAAATACCATTGAGTTTTGTTCTTTTTCTTCTTCTATGAAACCTACTGATGTTCTAGGGCTTTGTGGAAGCTAAACTAGCATGATGGTGTGTAGATGTTGGTTAATAAATATTAACAGATTTATTAAAAACAAACAAGAGGGAAGACCCACCTTTTTTGTTCCTGGGGTTCTTGGTGTAGTTATTGGTTTTAGCCCTTGTGTTTCCTGTCCCTGGGGGTGAGTGATTTATCCTCGGTTGGATGACAAATGGAGACAACATGGCCAAGCATGTTTAAGTCAACTTTTAAAAACGTTTAGGGCTTAAGGGTTGATTTTGGTCACTGTGTTCTCATCCCAGAGTATTTAATGAATGGGTTGTACCTATCTAACAATTTCCAAAATGCTTCCTTTGAAGAGTTTGAAGCTTAGCAAACTTTTCTTTGTCATAATCTTGAATTATTTTTGGCCATCCTGCTTTTCAGAATGTGGCCCCTCCAAACTGGTTTCAGCAAAAGAAAAAAATCTGGTGAGAAATTAGGGCAGAGAGGAAAATACAAGCAGGAAATCTTCACAGAGGTACCACTATCCATCTATAATGCAATGGTGAACTGAGTGGTGAACCAAAAGCTTCCTTCCTAAGAATTTGGGTTATGCAGGAAGGTCATCTTTATTCCCCATCGGGAGTGACTGTAAAGTCTCATTTTGTCTCTTTGAAATTCTTCTTTGTTGTTTCCCCCTGTTCTTCATTTATCCCTTGATCTAAGGTTCAGTGATAAGTGATTAAGATGGTTTTTACTGTGTGTCTAACAAGCTCACATAAAATCTAATGACATAAATAATAGTCAGCTATGACCAAGGTCTCTTTTCTCTTCTTCCCAGCATTTATTATAAAGGAAGGGCACGTAAGCATACATGTGTGCACACGCACACACACACACACACACACACGCACTCTTTTAAAATTTCCCATAAAAACTCTACTTTTGAAACTATCCAGGATATCCTTGAGTGGTTGGTTCCAAACTCCAGAGGCTCAGAAGGTTTATGTCCTACTGACAGCTCGTGCTCGCTCTGCACTGCCTGGATACAGGATTTTATTGCTCTTCACCACTCCCCGGCCCCTCCCCACCGCAGCACACTCTGCATTGACATGCATTAACATGTACATGAAGTGCCAACAATTTGCAGATGATCGCAGGGCAATTTGCTGATGTAGAGGGCAAAATCTGAACATCTGACACTACTCAAGAGAAAAAAACAAATCAGCATTGGTTGCTTAAGGACTTTTTCTTTTTAAATTTTTAAGTATGACACAAATAATCTGAAAAGAAGTTGGAGGATCTTTTTAACATCTAAGATCATCTCCCTCGGCCAACAGAAGAGGAATTTTTTTTAATCTTGCAAAAAGAAATTTGGAATGCTCCTTCATGCAATTTGTCAACATCTATTAATAACAATATTTAAAATGCATGTACCCTTTAACCCAACTATTCTATGTCTAAGAATTTATCCTTAAGATAAACTTCCATATAGGTACAAAGACTTACATAAAAAGAATATTTATTGCAGGAACATCACAGCAAAAGAATGGAAACATCCTGAACATCCACTAACAGGAAACAGGTTAAATAAGTCATGGTCCATCCACCAGTGGCACACTATACAGCTGTTAAAAAGAGTAAGGTAGCTATATCTGTGCTAATACGGGTCTCTCTTTGAGCTGTTGTGATAGGTGAAAAAAAGCAAGAGGTAGAACTACATGTATAATGTGAACCTGAGGTTTTTTTAAAGTATAAGTGTGAGTTAATATCCATATTTGCATAGGAAATTTCTGGAAAGATGAAAAAGTAACTGTTAATAGTCATTTTCTCTGAAGAGGAAAACTGGGGATCTGGAGTGAAAAGAAAAGACTGTATGTTACAGACAATTTATAGGACACGCCACCCAACAACAGCAAATATATGTTCTTTTCAAGTACCCATGGGAAACTTACCAAGATGAATATATTTGGGGCCATAAAACAAGTTTTAATGCATTTAAAAGAATCAAGGCATACAAAGTACGTGTTCTTCCCCAACAGTGGAATTAAATTAGAACTAAATAACGGAAAGATTTCTAGAAAATTCCCAAATATTTAGAAGCTAAATAATACACTTCTAAATAACCCATGGCTCAAACAAGAAATCAAAGGGAAATTAAAAAGTACTTTGAACTGAATGAAAGTGAAAATAAAACATATCAAAATTTATGGAATGTCATTAAGGTAGTTCTTAAGAGGAAATTTATAGCACCGAATGCCTGAACTAGAAAAGGAAGAAAGGTTACAAACCAAAGACCTCATCTTCCACCTTAAGGAACTAGAAAAAGAAGAGTATATTCAGCCCAGAGAGGTTGTGGCAGTGGCTTCCCAGATGTGTACACATGTCACAACTTACCAAATTGTGAAACTCTGAATATGTATGGCTTATTGCATGTCAATTATACCTCAATACAGCTGTTAAAATAAGCAAATGCATTAAAAAGGAGAAAGAAAAAGTGAAATGACTCCAAGAAAGCTTTACATAACTTGCTCTATCCTGTGGATTTCTATGACCTTGATCTTTGACTCTTTATTCTCAAGAATGTATAAGGTCAGGTAAAAAGATACTTTCTTCATTTCTTTTAATTTCTTTCTTTTTTTTTTTTTCTTTCGTGGTACCCCTACTCCATTGGTTTCACACACGCCTTACTTTAGACCTTTCTTAGGCAGCTGGCATTTACCCTGCTTTTTTATTAATATAACATTATTTGCCTGAATTTTAATGGGAGCAACAAATGTTTTCTAAGCCTTAAACTACCAAGTGAGTCAGGACAGACCTTATTTACATTGCTCTTCAGCATCTGTGAATTTAGAAGAAATTCTTTTTCCAGAAGAAAGTCCTTGCTAGCTCAATGTTGGGAAATCTCTAATGCTGTATCCTGAAAATGTTGGAGAGTTGGAGAACACCCAGCCATCCTGACAACGCAAAATCACGTCTTTTCTATTATAACCTTCTTCTGCTAAGAAGTTTTATAAATATTAAATAAACAAAGTTCAGCCCCTAGGGTTTTGGAAGGAAATAGTCCTTCCAGGGTAGGAAAAAAACAGCCCATTGCCAAGTATTTTCGGACAAAGGCATTTCCCCCCGATGATCCAAGAGCTGGCGATTATGGAAGGAGAGATGGAGTCCTCAGGAGACATTTGGGAGCTAAAACAAGCAACTGGAAAGTACAACAGAGGAATGGGGTGTCCTCGAAGGTTCCACGCTGATTGACAGTTCTGTCATTCTCTAGCGACAAGGACAGGCCCACATTTTAGTTCTGGCTCTGCCACTAATTTGCAGAGTAACATTGGGCAAGTTAAGTCACCTAGCTAAACCTGAGTTTCCCTATTAGTTAAAACAAAGAAGACGAAGTGTTATAAAAAGCCGCACATTTAAACTTCTGTGCTTAAACAACACAACTTCCATGGCGGCTCTGGGACCTGCGTCCAGGAGAGGCTGCCCCACTCCTTTGGGCCCATTAGACAATTGCCCAGGGCAAGAGCACAGCGGCCTGTGCCTGGGGCCACACCCAGGAACGCCCCCCTACCCCCCCATGAGAAGCAGCAGAAGCAGCAGGTGCCCGAGTCCTGCCTGGCATCTCTCTGATCCACTTGGGTCTGCGGGTCTAGTCAAGCCAGAACTCCATCGGAATCACCTTCTAATTGCCACAACTGTGCTAGATTCTTTCACAGATACGATCTCATTTAATTCTCAAACTCTCAACTGGCAAAGTTTAAAAGACTTCCTTTTAATAGAGAACAGAGGGACCCAGTAGGAGAGGAACATAGAGACTCTTCCCGTCTAGGAAGGGAGCTGGGGGACTCTTAAAAGGTAGAAGAGCTTGATGCCCGGCCCATGTAAATATGTACCGTCTCCCTCTGTGGGTCTGGGCACACTCAGGCTTTGGGATATAGGGAGCGCTGGAAACACTTCCATCATAGCCCCAGCGGCCTCTCCCCACGTCCTCACATCTCCACTCAGGTGTCCCCTCATCCAAGAGGGGACTAGCCCCTCCCTGACTAGCCCCACAGAAACCAGTGTTGCCACATCCTGATTTACTGGTTCTATTGCTCATGCCGCCACCTGCCACACTACAGATTTACCCGTTCCATTGTCTAACGTCTCTCTGCCCTCACTAGACTCGAAGTGCTGGGAGAACCGGGACACACCCCCAGTGCCTAGAACAGTTTGCTGACCAGGTATCTGCTGGGTGGATGAAAGATCATGACTGTCATGAATGGGCAATTTAAGGGACTTCCAAGAGTGATTTGAATTCTGCACAGTCTTCGCCTTCAGTGCTGCCTTTGGGACGCACCATTTCAGAGTTAGACGGTGCTGGGGTAATATTTCCTGGGAGGAGATGCCCAGTAAAGTTTCTGAATTAGCCACCATTCCTTTTCTCACTCCAGGTGAATACAACACGCACAACGGACCTTCCACGCCAGCGAAAGAGGCAGACACAGACAGGCCACATCGGGCCTCCGACGGGAAGCTCCGAGGCCGGTCTAAGAGGAGCAGTGACCCCTCCCCAGCGGGGGACAATGAGATTGAGGTAATCCAAAGGGCTTGCGTGTGACTCGGTGGATGTAATCTCCATCTGTGGCCGAAGCAGGTGGGGGGACAGAGTTTTCTGCAAGCACGCAGGGGAGAATTGTCTTTTCTGTTCTCCAAGCACAGTAACGGGAAAGAGCACTTGAAGGTAAAAGCAGGAAAGACTGAGGTTGGCCACATGGATGGCCCTGGAGCTAGGACAGAACAGCGGTTCTCAAACTTAGGCATCAGAATCACCTGGCAGGGCTTTTGAAAACACAGATTGCTGGGCCCTGCCCCAAAGTTTCCAATTCAGCAGATCTGGGATGGGGCCTGAGAATCTGCATTCCTAACAAGTCCCCAGCTGATGCTGATGCTCTGGTTGGGGACCACACTCTGAGAGCCCCTGGCAAAGAGGATAGTGGGCAGTGGACCCCCCAGCTGGGGTAGAGTGGTTGTTAACCTGGCTAAGTATCAAAATCATCTGGGATGCTTTTCAAAGAACAGATACCCAGGCCCTACCCCAGACAAATTGAAGAGACTCGCCAGGGGACGTGGGGGCACAGGGGAGTTTTAGAAGTTCCCCCTGGCAACTGTAATATGGCTTAGATGTTTATCAACCTGGTTGCTGGCTGAAATGAGTTTGCATTTAATTTCTGTGATTCTGAGTTTCTCGGTGGTTCTCAACCTGGATTGCACATTACAATCGCTTGGGGAGCTTTGAGAAACTTCATTCTCGGGCTGCACCCCAGAATTAAAGCAGATTCGCTGAGGGTGGGGCACAGACATCAGTATTTTTAAAGCTCTCTGGGCGATTCCGATATGCAGCCCAGGCTGAGAACTAGTGGTCTAAGGGATGCTCCAATCTGTTTCTTTTTGATGTGCATTTTTAAGGTTTTCAGCATGATGTTGTAGGATACATATAGATAGTAAAATGATTATAGTAATGAAGAAGATTAATGTGTCCATCATCTCACATACTTTTTTGTGACAAGAGCAGCTAAAATCTACTTATCTAACAAAAATCTGTAATTCAATACAGTCTTACTTTAGTCCTCATGTCGTACATTAGATCTCTAGACTTGTTCATCTCCAATCTTTATTATAATAAAGTAAGTATAAGATTATCGGTCAGGCACTGACATTTTCCCAAAAATCAGTATGCATAGGGGAGGATACTAGTGGAGACACAGGCCAAATGAATGCCCAAAACAGAAATACGCTACAGTTATCTATCAGGGACGGAAATGGGCAAATTCACTGGTTTTGTAGTAATTTGCAAAAGGCCATCGTTTGTGGGCTTGAGTGTGCTGCTGGTACATGAGTAGTTCTGGCAAAGCCTGGGTCGGTGCCAGGCCACTCAAATGCATCATGTCACACCCCATTCATCGTCCTGTGCACTATAGGTAGCAGCTCCTACACTCAGCCACAAACTCGGATATGCTAAGAAATACCATCTTCGTCGTTTCCTTCAAAATCAATGTAATTTTAACTCTTGAGTCCTCATCCCACCAGGATGGTTAGACATTTCATCTCATTAGTGGGGACCCTCCCCTCCCAGAATTGTATGAGAATCCAGGGATTCAAGTGGTCTCAGAAGGCAGAAAATCTTCTACTGCCCAGTGTGGCTTGGTTGCTGCTGCCTTCCTCATTGTCAGAGCCCGCAGTGGTCAGAGAAAGTCCAGCCACTCCCTGGGGCTTCCATGCTCTGGGCATGGAAATTCTTGTCAAGCCTGAGAACCTTGGAGTATTAGCTACATTCCTTTGGTTGGAAGCAACAGAAACCAATTCTGGTTACATCAACAAAAAGGAATTAACTGGGAGAGAAGGACAATGAGAGGAGGCCATAAAACCAAGTTTAGAAAGCAAGTAACAAAGGAGTACTGAGGAAGCTAGGGAACCTTCGAGGTGCTGGGCACTGCCAGAGAGCCAACCGTTTTAAATTCTATGAGAATCTATTAGACTCTAGTGGCACGTCACTCAATGTTAGATTCCAAGGAGATGGCTTCTCAGTGGCCCAGATTGGGTCTCATGCTTGCTCCTTAATTGACAGCCCCACCAAGATAGCACACAAGGGGGAAGGAAAGCCAGGATGCTGTCACCTGGGGATGGATGCTGGGAGCCCAGAACACCAAATGCTGACCGCCAGGGTTTTGATAATTAGTCGGTATTCACCAGTTCAGCTATAGCAGTTGTTTATGGCTAGTCTTGGTCTGGTTGTCCTGGAAGGTATTGAACATTATGCCAGGCATGGTGGCTGACACCTGAAATCCCAGCGACTAAGAAGGCTGAGGCAGGAAGATTGCTTGAGGCCAGAAGTTCAAGACCAGCCTGGGCAACATTAGCTGGGCTTGGTGGTGCACACCTGTAGTCCCAGCTATTAGGGAGGCTGAGGCAGGAGGATCACTTGAGCCCAGGAGTTCAAGGCTGCAGTGAGCTGTGATTGCACCACTGCACTCCAGCCTGGGCAACAGAGTGAAACCTTGTCTTTAAAAAATAAAATACTGTGACCATCATGTTTGTCCCTCATGCTAGGTCAGCCCCCTGAGGCCTACCAGCAGCCTTGACCCACCGTAGAGAGCTGCTACAGGGCAAGTGTTCCCACTGTTCATGGGACCACTGTTAGTGCAGAAGAATCTGTTCTTGCTTTTCCCATTATTCTTAAAACCCCTCCTGCAAATCGAGGAGACTTTGCACAATCCCTTCAATGGGTTTAGGTCTTTGCAAAAGCCTAGAAGAGAATTAATTGCCTTCAGGTTGTACTTGCTGTCTGCCTTCCCATATTCCTAGGATTTTCTACCAGCCCGAAGTTGCAAAGCTATAGAAAACAGAGCGCAACACATGCAAAAATATTCCACACCACCCCCCATCATCCAGTCACCTAACATGGTTTCTGCTCTTGGTGGGGGATGGTGAGGGTGGAGAGACATTTTTCCATTAAACTGAGAAAGAGGCGGGGAGGGTTGTGGCATGGAAGTCGGGGATTATAAGGTGATATTATTCTGGAAACATCTGCTTCTCGATTCCAGCGTAAGTACCACTGGGCAAGCACAGTTGAAAAGGTGTGAGCTGTGTTTCACTTCTGTGCTTAATGTCAGCATAGAGGATTTGCATGGGTCACACCTCTTAAGTCTTTGGCAGTTTTGCTAATAACTGAAGCCCACGAGAGAGAAATTATGCAGAAGTGGAAAGGA
>RJWJ010005531.1:0-67711 GCA_004363605.1 Indri indri
CATCCCACCCTTTCCATTGCTGGGTCTCTATGCTCCTTTCTGGGGCCCCCACCACCATTGCCCTTGGTAAGACACTCAGTGGGCTCCCACATTCCTCAATCTTCATCTCCCCTACTTTTTTCAGAATACCACGCATCGTGTTCCAGGCCTTGCCAGGACTGCTTTCACCCTGCGTTCCTTTACCTGAGTCTTTGTACAATCTGATTAACTGCGTCAGCAGCCGTGTCCCCAGAATGAGTCGCGCTCCAACTCTTCTGTTAAGTCCTCTGTCCCTTATTTCTCTCCTGCCTCCTCCCTTTTACCTCCTCTCCCTCACTCTTCCCTCTCTCCAGCAAATCCTTGATGGAAAATTAGCAAAGAATCTCAGGATTAAAGGGAGACTTGTGTGTTATGAAAATCAACTCCCTAACTTCGTAGATAAGAAACTGACACTCAAAGGAAGTAAGTGACCTTTCTCTCCAAAGGCACCCAGACAGTGAGTGGAGGAGCCACGAGCAGTGATTACCACGTTTTGATTCCTGATCAGATGTGTTCTCAACACTGCAGCTGCTCTCACCTAGCAGAGCTATCAATGCCATTATTTTCCCTTTCTTTAATATGCTTAGCCAAGGGCAGATCTCCCTCTTGCCACAGCCAGGCTATCAACTCTGTAAAGATAATCTCTTTTCCTCTTACTAAATCTTAGTGGCTGCAATTCTGCTTGTTTTCAAAATTCTCCTAAGAGTATATCTCTACAATCTCCCAGTTCCTGCAAGTACATGGGGATGCTGTCATCTGTCATTTCCAACAGCAGCCTGGACACGAGATAAATGCATCCTTCTACTTGGTGACCTTGACACATTATATTATACCCGTCTGCCTAGGAAATACTCCTTGCTTATTTAACCTTAAGCAGAGTGGATCTTTGACATATGTGAGGGAAACCTCCCAAGAATTCCATGCCTTCACCACCCCTAAGTATGCACTTTAGATATAATAATAGAGAAGATGATTCTGGCCATTAATGAATTTAAATGGAAGAATGGCATATCCAATTCAATGATGGGACTTATTTATGCCACAGATTTGAGCCACTCTGAATTCAATATTCTAATCTTTAACCTAATTTTTATCTCTAAGTTAAGTATTTCTTCCTTTTGCTTACATTTTTATTTTTAATATGAAATATTTTTGACATTCAGCCACAATGAGATATCACCTTACCCCAGTTAGAATGGCTTTTATTAAAAAGTCCAAGAACAATAGATGCTGGCATGGATACAGAGAGAAACGAATGGTAGGACTGCAAATTAGTACAACCTCTATGGAAAACAGTATGGAGAGTTCTCAAAGAACTAAAAGTAGACCTACCATTTGATCCAGCAATCCCACTGCTGGGTATCTACCCAAAGGAAAAGAAGTCATTTTACCAAAAAGACACCTGCACTTGAATGTTTACTGCAGCACGATTCACAATTGCAAAGATGTGGAATCAACCCAAATGCCCATCACTTCATGAGTGGATTAACAAAATGTGGTATCTGTATGTCATGGAGTACTACTCAGCCATGAAGAAGGATGCATTAAGGCCTCTTGCAACAATCTGGATGGAACCGGAGACCATTATCCTAAGTGAAGTATCTAAAGAATGGAAAAGCAAACACCACATGTACTCACTATTAAACTGGAACTAACTGATGAGCACATATGTGCATAGAGGGAAGTGAAACTCAGTGGAAATCAAGTGGGCTGGGGGTGGAGGTGAAAACCTATCTAATGGGTACAATAAACACTATCTGGGTGATGGGCATGTGTTTAACCTTGACTCAAGCATTACAAAAGCAATCTGTGTAACCAAAAACATCTGCACCCCTGTAATACTCTGAAACTTAAAAAATCACATTGTACCCCATGAATATGTAAAATTATTACGTCAATTAAAAAAATATATATTTAAAAATAAATAAACACTATATTAAACTGAGCTATATAAAAACATATAGAGAACAAATAACAAACATTCAAGTATCCACAACTCAATATAAGAAATAACCCATAACCATACAAGCCTTTATGTATCCGTTTGTGGTATTTCCCCTACCACCAGGAAAGGTGACCAAGAATCTAAATTTGATGTTAGTAATGCCCATACATGTCATTGTTTTTTTTTCCATACATAAATATATAAATACTAATCCTATATAACATATAACACTTTTTATGTTTGTAAATTTATATAAATGGCAGTACAGGAAATATATCCTCCTGCAACTAGCTGTTTATGCTCAACATTATATTTGCAGGATTTATTCATATTAATGAATGTAGCTTTAGTTATTTTTATTGCTGTATAGTAGTCTATTTTATTAAAAATATCACAATTTTTTCATCCATTTTCCTATTTACAGACAGTTACATTCAAGTTTTCAATATTATAAGCACTGTTGTCCTAAATGTTCTTTTTCATGTTTCCTTATGAACATGCCCATTTCTCTAGGGTGCAAGTAGTAGCTGAGCCCTATAAGCACATCTTAAACTTTAGAAGGTTTTGCTGAACAGTTCTCCAAAGTGGTTACTATCAATTTACATTCATATCTAGAAGGTATTAGAGCTCCACCATCACCAATGCTTGTACTACCAAACTTTAGAAAATTTTTCCAATCTGATGAATGTGAAATGGCATCTCATTTTAACTTACATTTTCTTGACTACTAATGAGGCTGAGTATCTTTCATGTTTACTGATCATTTGCATTTTCTCTTCTTTCAGCTACCTGTCCATAGCTTTCACCCATTTTCTATTGAGTTGTTCTTATTGTTCTATAGTAATTCTTATATTTTATTTCTTTATTAATTACACAAACTTCCAAATATCTTTCCCTTGCATGCGGCTGTTTTTTCACTTTGTTTGTGATGCTTTTAGTGTACAGAGGCACTTTTAATGCAGTCAAATTAATAATCTTTGCCTTTATAATCTATCCTTTTTGCAGTTTTTCAAGGAATCATTCTTTACCCTGAGAAATAAGAATATATGTCTATATATTTTCTGCTAAAAGCTTTAAAGCTTTGCTTTTTTTACATTTAGATCTTTTTTTTCTTTTTTAACTTTTTATTTTGAACTAATTTTATTTTATTTTATTTTTTATTTTTGGTGTTTATAGGGGTACAGAGGTTTAGGTTACGTATGTTGCCCTTGCCCCCCCTTCCCCCCAAGTCCCAGTCCCAAGCGTGTCCATCTCTCAGAGGGTGCGCATTGCACCCTTTGTGTATGCATATATCCGTCCCCTCCTCCCCCTTGCCCCTCCCCCTTCCCCCTCCCTCCCTACCCGACATCCAATAGATGTTATTCTTATATGTACACTTACGTGTTGTTCAGTTACTACCAATTTGATGGTGAGTACATGTGATGCTTGTTTTTCCATTCTTGGGATACTTCGCTTAGTAGATGTTTAATCCACAGAATTGATTTTTGCATATGGTGTGAGCTGGAGGTCCACTTTCTTCTCATTATGAATAATCACATATCAGGGTTCCAATTATTGAGCAGTTAGCCCACCCTTGCCCTTTAATGCCCCCTGTCAGATATTAAGTTTCCATATACGCACAGATCATTAATTTCTCCCTTGACTTTGCTGTATTAACAGTTTATATTTTTGTGAAAATGGCCCAGAAAAGTTCTTATTCTAGGATAAACATAGACCAAAACCAAACTGAAGATGGAGATGCTGAGGGGTTGACAGGTACACTCACAATAAGCTAAGTGACTCATTTCTTTCTCTTTTTTCCCCACTGCTTCACCTTGAGTCTGTATAAGTCCTTGTGGTTTAGGTATTTTTTCCTGGAGACAGCAGATACTTGGGTTGTACTTTTTCATCCATTCAGCTAGTCTGTGTCTCTTGGGTGGGGCATTCAGACTGTTCGCATTGATTGATAGAATTGATATGTGGGATGCTGTTGTGTTAATCATGTTGGGTAGTATCTTACTGCTTTGTCGTTCCACTTGTGCTATTGTTTTATTGGAGCTCTGGGCTTTAGCTTTTGGGTGGTTTTATGCTGGTGGGTGTCTATTGTGCTGATCCATGTATAATGCCATTCTGATTATTTCCTGCAGGTCAAATCTGGTCTTGACAAATTTCCTCAGTGTTTGCTTGTCTGGAAAAGTCTTTGTTTTTCCTTCATGTTTTTCCTTCATGTATGAAACTTAGTTCTGCAGGATACAAAACTCTAGGCTGACAGTTGTTCTGCTTAAGGAGACTGAAGATGGGGCCCCAATCCCTTCTGGCTTGTAAGGTCTCAGTTGAGAAGTCTGCAGTTAGCCTGATGGGTTTTCCTTTACAAGTTACTTGATGTTTTCACCTCGTGGCTCACAGGAGTTCCTCCTTCATGTTGACTTTGGCCAATCTTAGGATGGTGATTGCCTCTTTGCAATGAATCTCCCAGGTGTTTGTTGAGCTTTTTATACATGGATGTATAAATCTCTAGCAAGACCAGGGAAATTTCCCTCAATTATTCCCTCAGATAGGCTTTCCAGCCCTTGTGTGTTTTCTTCTTCACCCTCAGGGATGCCTATGATTCTTATATTTGGCTGTTTTACATAATCCCATATTTCTTGTAGGCTTTGCTCATTTCTCCAAATTCTCTGTTCTTTATTTTTGACTGACTGAGTTTAATTCAAAAGAGTTGTCTTCAGGCTCTGAGATTCTCTCTTCTTCCTGGTCTAGTCTATTCTTAAAACTTTCCACTGTATTTCGTATTTCCTTAAATGAATTTTTCATTTCCAGAAGTTCTATTTTTTTATATGTTGATCTCTTTAGTGAATTTTTCATTCATTTCCTATATTTTTTTTCAGGTTTCTTGAGTTGGTTTTCCATTTTCTCTTGGATTTCATTGAGCTTCCTTACAGTCCATATTTGGAATTCTTTATCTGTCATTTCAATGTTTTCATTTTGGTTGCTACTTATTACTAGAGACCTGGTTTTCCCTTTTGGGGGTGTGCTTTTGCTCTGATTTTTTCATACTTCTGGCATTCTTTTGCTGATTCCTTCTCATCTGGGGCAACTGTCACTTTTCATTTTTGTATTTTCTTTTGTTTAGATGGAGCTTTTTCCTTCCCTCTCACTCATAAGGGAGTGTCTGTAGCATATGTTGGGTAAGAACTTTTCACTTCATTTTGCATTCTGGATGGATACTTTGGTTACAGATATCCTTGGCATGGTGATTTTCTCAGCTGCTAGTTGTTTGTAGGCTGTAACAGTGGTGAGCTATGTGTGTGGGCAGGTTCCTTGTCTCTCTTTACTGAGGGAGGATGGAGGTCTTTGAAATCCTTTCTTTTTCTCCAGCCCTGTGGTCTTCTTAACAGTGTGAATTGTATTGGCACACCCAGTTTAATCTCTGAGCCAGTAGGTGGTGCTTGTGGGTAAGAATCAGCCACACCCTGCATGATTGAGTTGGCAAATGCTGTAAAGGGCTGTGCAAATTGACCTGTCAGTAGGTGATGCTGGAAGGAACAAGCTGCAGTGTTGTTTTTGGGACCTGTGACAAGCTCTAGTCCCTGAGGAGAAGCACTCAAATGCCACAGGTGGTGGGTGGGGCCCCGGAACTTCCAGGTGAGTCCTTATTCCCCATCACAACAAAAGCAGGTGAGGGAGCGTGGCTGGGCAGGGACGGGTAGGGTGAGCCTGCTGTCAGGCTCCACAAATGCTGGTAAGGTAGCTATTTCAGAAGGGGTCAAAGGTCTGCTCCCAGTTTCTGGATAAAGCCATGAGGGAGGGGCTGAAGTGGCTCCCTGCAGCCAGAAGTGTGCTTGTGCTGGCAGGGTCATCTGAGATTTACAATCTGATCATCAGGAGTAGGCTTTGCTCTTCTACCTGCCATATCTCCACTCCATGGTCTCCCTCTGGTGTCTGCCAGCAGGCAGGAACTCAAACTAGCTGAGCTCCCCAATGAGGATGCTATGGGCTGGGAGCATCCCTGTCCAGGATACCGCCTTGGGCTGAGAGCATGGCCTTCCTGTCGGGGGAGGGTGCTCCACTAGTGCACTGTGGCTGGACCCGCACTGCACTCTCTTTTCACTTCTGCCCATGAGGGCACCCTTACCTCCCAAGATTAGTTCAGAAATCTCCCCTCCGTGCACCTGAGCAACAAGATCGAGTCCTGCGGGTATAGGATCTGGCCTGTAGGCCTGTCCACGGGTCTCTGAAGATCACTCCCTGACCGTGCCAGGGAGAAGTGTGCTGGTCTTGCTCAAGCAGGTTTGATGTCCCTCTGCTTTGGAATGTGCCCTGCTCTGATGGAGCAGCTGGGCAAGCGGCACGAGGGAGGGCTGATGAGCAGAGAGCTCACAGTCCGAGCACCCCTTAGTCTGCTGCAGGTCTTTAAGAGAAAAGGTCGGAGCCCTGTTCTCTGTGTAAGCCCCAGCAGAGGGGAAGCAGCAGCTCCTGAGAGCCCCGGCTCAAGCATCTCTCGGCAGTCGCTGGCAGACAAGGGGGAGAGGAACAGAATCTGGATGGAGGAAGCCAGCACTCTGGTCATCTCTGCTTCTCTCTCTGGAAGGCAGCTCACTGGGAATGTCCAGGCTCTGGGGTCACGCAGCTCCCCTGAGACCCACCGACTCCCTGTGGCTCCCACAGTCCGGAGTTGGGAGATGTTTGTGTGGGACCTAGTAAGATGAAAACTGATGGGCTGAAGCCCCATAGTGGGGACAAAGGTGGACTGTGGGTGGAGATGCAATATGGTGCCTGCCATCTTGGCTTGGGTCTGTGTTGATGGGAAACGCCCCAGGGGGGCTGGCAGCCTGGTGCTTTATCCTCAAAAAGCTCCCAGTTCACTGGCGGCGGCAGCTTTTGGGCTCGTGAGGGTAGGAAGGCTCTCCAGTAGCTCAGCAGCCTGCTGACTGCCAGAGATGCGAGGGAGGGAAAAACAAACCGCTCCACCTGCCCTTTTCGCTGGACTCCAAGCTTCTTGGGGGTTGACCTCTGCCAATATCTTTCTCCTTCTTGTTCCGCTCCACGACTTCTTTCTCTGGAATCTCCTGTAGGTTCTGGCACTTTTCCCTCAGAATTATACCCAATCTACGATTGTTGTTTGTTTGTTTTCCTTTTTCATCTAAAACTTTTCCTTCTTTCTGAGATGATCTGGCAGCTGGTGTCTCTGGTCAGCCATCTTCCCAGGGAAGTCTAAGTGACTCATTTCTAAGCCAGTAATGCAATTATCCCTCACAAAAATTACAAATCACTATACAGACCTCTGAGTTCACTTAGAAATAGATAAAATCTCAAATGCCAAGGGAGTAGGAAGAATAAAAATGAGGGTGGCAATGGTCATGATCCACCTAAAACTAAGATTCACTTCTTAATCATTAAGAATAAGAATTGTTTGTTGCTCATTGGGTATTTGTACATTCTCATTAGCCTGTCGGATGCTAAAGGATCTCCAGGACCCCCCAAGCTACAGACCCTGGGTCCCGGGGGAATTCACAGTCAGTGAAGGACACACACAAGGTCACACTGGGTCTAACATGTCAGATTATGACAAGTAACAGTAGAGGTACACACTTACAGGAGGGAACAATTATTCTGCAAAGGGAAGTTCAGGGAATTAACACACGAGGAAGCAATACCTGCTGAACTCCTGTCTGCAAATTTCCCTAGAAAAGACATAGCAAAAATTTAGCTACCATAAAAAGAGAAATAAGATACCATTGGACCAAGATAATCTTCTGCCCATACAGTTAGCAGGTTTCAGTTTAATTCCACATTCAGGATATTGTACTCAATTTGATAAACTACTCACAGTTACAAACTTGCCCCGTGCTCAAAGCACATGACATGTAAAGACAGAATTACATAGGGTTGACACTTCATCTTACAGATGAATTTACAATAGAACTTCATTAAATGGTGTATTCCCCTAAATGCATTTTCATTTACTTATTCACAAAATGTGGTTTTGACATCGCTCTCCTAAGAGTACTTCCACGGCTCACTATAAGGTGCACCCAGGTAAAGATAGCCCTTGTCCAGTTTCAGCTTCACATGAAGCACACTGCAAACAGCTGAACGCAAAGATCTCAGGTGCTGTGGACAAGAACATTTCCTACCATTACTGGTGAAACTAAACAAGACTAATTCTATTTAAGGCACAAGCAATTACAGGCAAAACAACTAAAGTAACAATGGCCAGAAAACACCCTGTGAGATAATGTCACTGATACTCAGGTAGTCTCCAAAAATGCAAAACTACAATTGCAGTGGGGGGAGGGAAGCCTCTGTCTTGTCCAGTCCAGCAGCTGCCCTGTCTCCAAGGAAGAACAAAGAATGGCCTTGGATTTCTCCAGTCAGAAACTTCTCAACTCCATGGGATTTCTGAGTAATTTCTTAGAAACTAGTAATTCCACTTTTTTTTTTCTGCCCAGTATGATCTATAGGAACAGTAATTCCACTTTAAAGATTAATAAGACTATATAATATGAACCAATCAAAACAGCAGTAACTGCTTAACTAATTGACTTTGGGAAATATTGAATAAGCTTACATAACAGGTTTTTAAAGTATTTTACAATCTGAAAATATCCTCCAGAAATAAATTTTATAATTTCCACATTCCCCTTACCTTAAAATGTGAAGGAAGAAGCAATCAACTGAAACCTGACTCTCTTCCCCTCCCCCCTTTTTTGTTTTAATAGATTTTGGAGGTACAAGTTGAATTCCATTGCATGTATATATTGTATAGTGGTAAAGTCTGGGCTTAGCTAAAAACAAACTCTCTGATTTGCTTGGAAGTTATCTCACCACACAAATAAAGAAGCATTTTGCCTTGCTCCTGCCAGAAGTCCCTGGAACATATTATGGTACCTAGAAAACTCGGAAGGGGCAAGTGTTTCAGAGTGGCTTAGATGTAAAACAAAGACAGGACAGTACTGCTAAAATGGAAATATTTACGCAGTAAGGATTCTGACATGTTCCCAAATATTTCTGCTCTCCTGGTTGAGTAGTTTTATTTAATTTTTGGCAAGGAGTTTTAATGCTTCTTTCTTTCTTACTACTTTTCTTCTTTGTATAAACAAGCAAGCATTTATTTGATTTCCAATCTGTCTAACAAAGTCCTGGTAGAAAAAAAGGGGAAAAAATTCTGGCTAAAGGAAGCATCACACTATGGGAATTGCAAGTAGGTGGTAAAAACTGGGACAAGAAGCATGAGACTAACAGAAGAGATTAAATACCCTTTCTAAAACAGCTTCTCTAAATGTCTTCGGGCTCACAACATTGCTCTGACTAATCATATAGACATCTTTCTACATGTAAAAATGGCATGGGGTTGGTCTATCTCTGAGTTCTTTATTTTGCATAAATAACGATTTATGCTAAGCAAGTTAAAGAGTCAAGATTTCACCTATTTTACTCCCTGTGATTACTGAGAAAAATGTACAGGCTGAGGAACTCCATTAGTGCACTGCTATCACTATTTTGTGCTTGCTAAGAAGATTTTCTTCTACAACTGTAAAGTAAATTTGTGAATAAGTTATGAATTATGATTTTTTAAAAAGTACTTCCAATGTAGAGACTAGTCAGTCGTCTATTAGGAGAGTATAGCATAGTGGTTAAGAACAGCCTCTAAAGCCAGGCTGCTTAGTTCCTGTCCCAGCTCTGCAGCTGACTATCTGTGTGAGCAGGGGCATGTTATTTAACCTTTCTAGGCCTGGTTGCTCATCTGTCAAAGGAGGGTAATAATACTAACTGTGTCACAGGGGTGAAGATCAAATGAGCCATATACATGAAACACTCAGAACCATAACTAGAGAAGAGTGAGTACTAAATGTTAACTTCTGCTATTTTTTTTTTTTTTTAAAAAATAAAGTTTCCAGTTGCTATTAGCCAAGGTTGGCTCCCTAATTTTAAAATAATGGGGCAAAATCTAGTGGACAAAAACAAGTGAAACCTTTTATGTAGAATATTTTCACTGAAAATTAGAAATGTAAAGAAACCATAATGGCTGAATTTCTAGTGTTCTTCACATGCTATGAGTATGACATTCAGGAATTGCACACAGAATTAGGCACTTGAGGCACTCATTATTAAAGAAGAATGTTATGAATGCAAGACTGATGTGCTGTGAATAATGGAGGCTTCTCTGTGGGTTTCCACACTGGCCCCATTCCCTGGCCCACCCTGCCAAGGGTCCTTCCGCACCCACCCTCCTGGCTGAACAAGCTACTTTTCCTCAAATGTTAATCTTTGGTTCTCAGTGGCTGAGGTTGTTTCTCCCTTGGCCTCTGAGCTATGTTGATGTCTTCCTAAAATAGTCAAGTGGAACAAGCAACAATATTTTTTCATGTTATCTATAATTGCCAAAAGCAGAACATATTTATGCTCAAACGCCTTTAAAAATCCTAGGAGTGATATCATTTGAATCTTGGTTTGCTGAAAAAGTGTTTGTAACTATTGTACTTTGCAATAACCTTTCTTCTAAAGACATATTCAAAGAACAGTTTATTTATTTTCTAAATCACTTCTGATGTTGTCCTTTTCCCTGCTTTTGTGCCACAACAGACACGTAGTTTCTATGTCCTTCATCCAAGGGATGGATTGCAGTAGCCTTCCTTCGGGTGACATTAGCAGAAATGTCAACCAGATATGTTTTGGGTTTATTTTCTTTAGCATAGTTTCCCCCTCTCTTCAGTGGGTTATGTTAACCTTTAAAGTGAAATATTTCCAAGTCTTTATAATTGCAACTTCAATAAAAAGTCCTTTTTCTCTAGTTCCAGAGAGCACGTAATCAGTCAGGGATTTAATTCTCATTAATCTTAGTTTACTGCATAGACAGCCTTTGAATTACCATCCAGTGTTGTTACACCTCTGCAAACAGAGACAATTGAATGAAGGGCGAGGAAACACTGGAAAACTGAAACAGAGAGGTGCCCTGAGATGCCCTATATACTGCAAAACAGTCCTCCAGAATTTAGAATAATAAATCCCTAATTAGATTGATCTGTCAGTACTCCACAGGCTTCCTCTTCTCACTTTCCTTAGGAAACCAGACCTAATCTATACAAATGCTCATCATTAGCAATGAGAAATTCAAAACTGAGGACAATTAGACAGGGAAATAAGAGAGTTCAGCCCCCAGCACTACCATAGAAAAAACTGGAAAGTGGGGTGAGAATATTCTGGAATATAGAAAGATTCCAGTTCATCCCTCATTAACCTTACTCCCTGTCAATGTTTCTAAACAAACCACGCATCCTTAGGGTTTACTGTGTTTTTTTCTTCCAAGTTTTGTTTTTATCCTGATCACAGCCACATGCTAAGCTGTTCATTTATAATTTTAATAGTCTCTAGTTCAGAAATCCATTATTTCTTCTCCTTCTAGCTTATTAGTCTATTAACAACCTCACACTGTGAAAATAAATTAGGATTAGATAACCTATCCAGCTTTTGACACCACTTTCCAGCTCTTTAGCAATCGCTTCAGATACTGATAAACCTAAATATAGAAGCAAGAAACACATAGCTGAAATAATTTAGTATCTTGGTGATTAAAGCAAAAACATGCAATCACCAGCTCAAAGTCTCCAAGTCAGCCTTGCAGCTGTCATATCTGATCATTGTTTATTTTGATTTATTCATCCCAAAGGTACGTGAGACCATGCACCCCCAGGATATAAATATTTCTAGTGTCTGGTGCCTGAGTATTAGGAAGAAAGAACAGTTTTTAAAGTTCTTTAAATTTACTGAAAAAGAAAAGCACTCTGAATATTAATCCAAGAAGTTCCCTTGGATTGGAAATTTCCATTAAAACCCAACACAAGCTCTAGATTTAAAAAAAAAAAAAAAAAAGTGTGACATTCCACAAGGCCAACAGATGACAGAAGGTATCAGATAAAAGTTCAGCAGAATGAACCAAGGGAAACACACCCATCAGGTTTTTAAGCCTCACAGCTAAACCAAATAGAAGAGTATTCTCAGAAAGAGAAAGCAAAAAAAAAAAGACCCCTAAAAAAATCTACTCTTCACAGGTTTGTTCTTCAAAGAATCCCAAGTAAAGACTGGATATTTGAATAAAATCTGCAACTTTGTGAGAAAGTATTCTCTTTGGAAAGCCGTAAGCATTTTGGATAAAGTTGTTCTAAAATCAAGGAGTTCTTAGAAGCTTTTTAATTTTCAAATTCCCTGGACACTTGCCATTACAATGGCAACATTTTCCATTCCATCTTCCCACATGCCCACACACAACTGAAGCTGTTTTCCCCCTAAACTGCTTTAAAGTTTGAAATACCCTAGCAAAAGGCCAGATTTCTGAATGTCTCCCTATGCTTATGACGATATAGAGTCCAAACCAATCCCTTTCTGATACAGCAAATTATTTTGTCTTTTACTGGAGACTGCAGAGATTTAAAGTAGTAGTTTGTAGTTCTAAAAAGCATTCATGCCCACATCAGCAGTTTCAGGAAGTTTTATTGTTGAACTTCCAAGGAAGCTAATAAACATTTGTCTGGTTTCCCATTTAGATTTTCAGTACTAGAAGAATACATGGCACAAGCAGAATTTCTAAAAAATTAGATATGTTTATATCAGCAACGAAATTTATGGACTGCACCAGGTTTAAAAGGCCTCAGTAGAGAAATAGTGTTCTACAAAGAGTGCGCAAGTGACCTCTACTTCACCCTGGGCATCATTCAATGAACTGGAATGACTACTATCAGGAAAACACGTTCCATTTAATTTCTTTTCCCTTCTTTCCCTCTGATCCCAGCCCTTTGAGAAGTACAGTCTGGCAGAAGAGGTAGCAGCGTTGTACCAAATTGGCTTCTAGAGAATCTGGAAAACATGTTGCTTCCTAATCACAAAGCAGCACTTCATCATATACAAAAAAGAATATGGCTGTGGCTTCTAGATGCAAGGCTGAAACTTTTATAGGCACCTTAACTGACAGACATTCCCCAGGCCCTAGGTACAGAAACGTTTTATTTCATTAGATTTCTTCAAGACTTCCTATGCTTCTGTTAGCTCAGAGCTGATCCACTTTTGGAAGTGGAATCCACTTGAAGCTGTGACATGTTGCTCAGACAGCTAACCACCCCATTCTGTGGGGCAGACCCATGACAAATCACACGGAGATAACAGCAGCCCGTGCCTGTCAGATCTCCTCATATCTGCACTTTCCTAAAAATGTGGAAACTATTTTAATATATTTTTAATTTGTCCACTGCACTTTTAGTTCTTAAAGACAAGTGACATTTCCTTTGAAAAATCCTATCTTTTATGAGAAAGTCTTCGCCACACATTTTTGTAACTATGGCATTGTGCTAGTTATAAGTTTTATGAACAAAACTTTTACCTGGACATAATATTCTTAAAAAGAAATTCTTTCACGGTGACCTGTTAGGGGGAGAAATGTCTGTGCTTTATTCTCTATGAACTAAGTAAATCACTATTCTGGGGATCACACCCAGGGTCGCTGCCATCACAATGAACTGATAACACTAAAGAGAAAGCCTCTGGCGACGTTCTACAGGGTTATAAAGAGTGGTGGGTTTACTAAAATTATAACTGTATCAAAGGACTGTAGACAAGGGCCGGAAAGTGTGTGCTTGGATAATATGACTAGAGACTTTGGTTCTAAGAAAATTTTTAAAAAATGGTTATTATACTGAAAT
The DNA here is from genome assembly GCA_004363605.1 of Indri indri. Taxonomy (NCBI): domain Eukaryota; kingdom Metazoa; phylum Chordata; class Mammalia; order Primates; family Indriidae; genus Indri; species Indri indri. The sequence goes on from RJWJ010005531.1 coordinate 13,633, forward strand.
TTAAATAAAAGTAATTAAAGGAGTTACCTGGATGTGTAAAAATATATACCTTCTTATTTAAGCATATTCTGCATCCTCAGCAAGCTATTGTTTAACCTTCCCAAGACGAGAAAGTTAAATATTGAGTTATTACCCATTTTCTTCCTCATCGCTCTGAGTTTCCATAAAACTTTCCTTGGTAGAGTTAGGCTTCTTTCTTCTTTGGAAAGTAAAAGCACATTTTAAAGACTCATTCATTCCTTCATATTTATGGAGCACTGACTATGTTTCAGGTACTGGGTTTAGTGTTGAGCAGGAACAAATGAAATATGTGCTCTTCTAGAGCTTATATTATAGTGAGGAGAGGGGAAAAATGATCAAGAAAATTCAAATTGGTGGTAAGTACAATGAGATCCAAGATCCAATGTATCTTATCCAAGGCTGGATAATGTGACCAAGGGTAGGGGAGGAGGGGGATGGAGTACCTAGCCTGGGTGGTCAAGGCAGGTGTGATCAAGGAGGTGGCGCTGGGTGGAGGCCAGCCAGTCAGTGGTTGGCTATAGAAAGAACAAAGGCAGGGGGGGTGGCCAACAGAAAATAAGAGGGAAAAGCAAATGCCCTACAAAGAAACCTTGATATACCTAAAGAACATGCAGAGATCCAATGTGGTTGGAGCAACCAGTAAGGGATGGAAGGGTAAGAGAGAAGCTAGAAGACGACTTCAAAAAGAGAGGCACTACATGGTTTAGGGTCTTGTAAGCCACAACATACATTTGGACTTATTTTAAGTATAAGATTTGGATTAATAACATTTGGATTTCTTGATGGAGCCATATGATAGTTATAAATGGGAAAATTAAGATCTGACTTTGTTTTTGGTTTGTTGTCTATAAAATAGATTATAGTGAGTGGAGATGAGAATGGGAGTGAACCAGTTAGGTGGCTACTCCAGGGGTTCAGGAGAGAGAAAACAGTGGCTTGGAATAGTGGGGTAGCAGTTAAATGGACAGAACGGGTTGAACCAGGGATGCATCCTGCAGACAGAACCAGCTCCTGCTGGTTGATTAGATGTGGGGGGATACAAGAAATGGAAGAATCAAGAATGACTCCATGATTTTTAGCTTGAATAGGTATTTGTCAACTATTGCCATTTGATGTAAAAAGAACTAGGGGCAAAAGGGATTTGGTGAACCAAGAGGAAATCTATAGCTCTCTGTGTTGGCCATGTTAAGTTTGGGAAGCCTACTAGATACACAAACGGAAATGGTGACTGGACAGCTGGATGCAAACATTTAAAGCAGTGGAAAGGGGTCAAAGCTGAAGGTACCATTTGGAAATCTTAGGCACGTAGATGATATTTCATGTCACACAACTGGAAACCACCTAAGGAACACTTACAGAGAGAGAAGAGTAGAAGACCTATGAGCTAAAACACAGTATTCAGAGGTCAAGAGGAGTAAAAGGCAGCAAATGAAACAGAATTAAAGGATGGAGAAACTATTTGATGTCTGTACATAAGGGGCTAATACTTCACCAAAAAGTTTTAGCATTTTTATTAATATTATTATTGCTGTTGTTATTGTAATTTCTTTTCAGTTTATTTTTATTTACTTATTTATCTATCTTTGCAGTCTACACACCTTCGCCTTTGGGAATTGGGATTATTTTGTGAATCTAAAAACAAAGCTCATCAAGCTTCATCACATTGTGTTTCTATGATAGAGTAAATGCTCGTAAGAAAATTTTTTAAAGACAGATTTAGCAATTTTCAATTGTATCCTATGTTTTATCAAAATTGATTATGCTCTTTTAATGGAATTATTTTTTTAAAATGCAAAATGTACAGAGCCTAGTTAAAAGAAAAGCCTCACTTCTATGTCAAACTCTTATATTCTTAGGGAAATTAAGTGATTTTTCCAGAGTTACAGAACAATTTAAGGATCAGAGAATTAATAACTATTGAGCACCTAGATAAAGCAAAGTGAAAAAGATTGAGAAAATAATAAATGCAGTGGGAAAAAGACCAAGAATGAAGCAATGAGAGAGAATATAGCAATGGAGTACCAGGATGATCTCACAAAAGATAACTGTTGTATAAAGAAAAGAATCTGATGATTGGAGCATAAAATATCAAGATACGTGATAGAAGAAAACTTCCCTGAAATTAAAAAAAAGTGAACTTGTAGGTTTTATAGAGCATATGTGTTAATATAAAGACATATCCTGGTTAAGTTTCTGAACCTAAAATGTAAAGAAATAATTTTTCTAACATTAAGACTGAATAAAATTGAGTCAGCTGCAAAGGGGGAAAATAAATCAGACTGGCTCCAAGCTTCTGCCTGGCAACATTCAATGACAGAAGCCAATAAAACAACCACAAAGTACAGAGAGAAAAAGAAGCATGATCCAAGAATGTTTTACACAACATTCTTGTTCAAGTATAAACACAACAGGCAGACATTCTCAAACATGAAAGAACACAGGGACTCTACGCAACACTCTCATCATTTCTTGAAAAGGTTACTGTTATTAGATAAGCTATGACAAAATCCAGCCTATCAAGAGATGAATAAAAAGAAAAACTACAAAATGGAGAGGCCATGGTTAAAGGATTTGGGCTTTAATTAAATCCATTAACATACAGAACTAAGACAAAAATTATAGGAAGGAAGCATGCTTGCAGAATAGAATGTAAATATTATAGTCCCTGACAAAGTAAAAATAATACAACTACTAAAAGCCAAGAGGCATAGGAGGAAAAGTGGGAGGAAATGTAATTATTTGTTTATAAAATCGATAAAGTCATTCTCTAACACAAAATTCCTAAGGCAAGCATACTGAATTTCAATAAAGAACACCAAAAGCTGCTTTTAAGGACATTTTACAATATTGAGATACTCCTTAAAGAAAAAAAAAATCTCAAAGAATATTTGATTTATTTTTGATTTATACAACTAATACATTTCACAGGGTTGTTTAGGTCTCTTGGGGCAGTGGGATGTCTGGAAGAGAGGAACACAAAAGGAAGGTACAGAAAACTTTTCTAGGAGACTATTCATTCCATAGAGAAATCTGTACCATCTACAGCTGTATTTTACAAAAACTGATATTCCAATATAGCACTAAATTAAAATCCTTTAGTACATATGAAAAAGTAGAAATGGCAAATATAGAATCATTAGGCATACTCAGCTTCTCATAGCAACAGACCACTTTACTACAGTGTATCCTGCAGAGCCCCTTCAGTGAAGACAGGTTTTGCTGGACAATATTTATAACACAGCAATTTCCAAATTACAGAAAGAAAACAAATTTGGGGCAATGGAGAAAAAGGTAGAAGCTGTAGAAAAGGTGGAAAATACAAGATTGGAAGAATGGGCTCCACTTGTACTCGCCATCGAATTGGTACTAACTGATGAACACTAGGGTGATCACGTGGCAGAAATACTCTCCAGGGATTAGGGGGATTGGGAGGTAAACCTGCACCTAAAGGACATGGGGAGCATTGTAGGGGGGAAGGGCATGCCCCTAACCCTTGCTTAGGTGAGGCAAAGACATAAAGTGTAACCTTAATGTTTGTACCCTCATAATACCCTGAAATAAAAAAAAAAAAGGTGGAAAATAAAGTTGAGAATGAACTGAAGTGTCCAAACAAAACAGAAAGAGATAAAAAGCAAAATCCAGAAAAAAATAAACTCATGTACACGATTCATGTGAAAAGGCTCAGCAGAAATTAAGAGCCAAACTAAGGCAAAACAAATAAGAATAATCTGAAACTCAACAGGAAAAAAACGTGTTGTGGAGATATGGATGGTGAAGGAGTTTAGAGAGGAAGTGAAATTAATAAAATGAAGTTGGATGGGCTTTGTATACAAAATATAAATAATAGTATTTTCTAAAAACATAATGAGGAAATGTGTCTGTAAAGAGTATAAAACTTCCATTTTCAGAATACATGATTAACTTGGAATTACAGAATTATAATAAACTAAAATAGAATTATACTAGATTGCTTTTTCTTTGATGTCTTTTCTTGAAATCCAAGATAAGCTAACATGTCTCCACCTAGGAATTCTTTCTTCTCAGACGTAGCATTGCTCTTGAACATAATAATATTTTCCTGATGAAGACATACCGCAAAACACCTTAGCGTCCATGCATAGACTAGACAGAAATAATTTGGCAAGTCTCTCTCATATCTACTTTCACAGGAGAGATCTAGCCCAAGAATCCAAAAGAAGTGAGAGAAATATGAGAATGTGTAGAATCACAAAGCACACATGACTCTTCCTTTGGTCTAAAAGTGTAACTTTAGGTTGGCTAGGACTAGATGTCTTTGAACTTAGCTTACTTTTTGTGTCTGTAGCTGGTATTCTTGTCTGTGGCTCTATTGGCTAGAGCCCTGTGTTAGGTCAGAGCTAAAACTTACAGATACTTGGAAGTCTAGTGGCTTACTCTGTTTCGTTAGTCTCAGACTTTAATATTGTCCATTTGCTTTTTCAACACTGTTGTTCACGGTGCCTTCCACTCCCAAATGTGGGTCATAGGTGAAAGAACATGGATGGATTGATTCTTAGGCACTAAGGGGATGTTCTTGATGCACCAAAAAGAAGAGTGGCACACTCTTTAGAAGCTGAGTTAGGAATGCCACCTTCAGAGAGACGAGATCACTACTTTGAAGTAAGATGGAGAAATGGAAAACATACCCATAGGAAGAATTTGAAAGAAAAAATCCATTCACTTCACAAAGGTCATAATTTACAAATTAGAATTCACTATATCCAAGTCACCATCAATTGTTAAGATGTGCTATTATTTAACACTAAATAAGTAAAAAGACTACCAATTAAACCATGACATACTTATTTATCACATACTTTTATTTTATACTTACTAAAAGAGCTCTTTTAGTCTTAGACTTACCATGTTGCTATATCCCCATGCCCTTTTATATATACCGCACAGCATAATCTTTTTGAAGGCAGTTTATGAGGCAATTATACTCAACCTATCTTAATTGAAGTGAAGACAATATGAGCAGTTATGCCCAATCTGCACAGTCACAATTACATCGTGACTGCCACCTGGCTGACAGCAACTTAGAGATTCTAAGATGTGTCACAATTTCAGAGACGGTAAAATGTTAAAAAAAAAAAAAATCTTAGAAATATACAAATTATAGTAAATTATATCATTTCTCATCATAGCTGATATGTTTTAAATGTGGATACACAACAATATGAATAAAAAACCTTGAACAAATATTTTCTTTGCTGTGTTATCTTTAAATATCATTGTTTCTGACATTAAGCTTTATTGTCTGTGTGTGTGCATGGGTGCAGTCATTTGGCTGAGATAAAAGAAAATTACCTGTGTACATTTAGGTTTTCAGAGATTTGGGTAATCATTTTGCTCCCAGTATTCTGGGCCTTATGGATGGAAGGCATTTTAGAAATGCCAACCAAAAATCACTTAACGCTTTGCCACTTTGCAAATGCAGCAACATGCTAATTAGGTGCAAAATTATATACGAAATTTCTGCCTGGCTTTATGTGGGAAAGAAAACAATTCAACTTGTTTATCTATGAGGCACACATTATACAAGACAACAGAAATCACAAAAAACTTTAGATAAGGGAAAATCAGATTTTAGTATTTGGCTGTTTGATCTGAAAACACAGAATATGCTGGGATCATGGCAATCCCACTTTTTCCCCCTAATACAAGAGCAGTATTAACTAAAATGTATGAGCAGATAAACTCCAGGAGAGCTGTTTCATCAGATGCCATACCCTGCCCACCTAAGCTCAGGATTACTTATCGCTTGAGATCTCTGTAATAGCTAATTCTGTCATGCAAAGATTTAGTTTTTTGTGAGATTCCATTTCTCCCTTCCTTGATGATTTTATGATTATAATGCTTAACCTTGCTTTATACTTTATCCCTGCAAAAAAAACTAATACCCTACCCCAACGCCCCTGTTTATTGTATGGTAGATACTGCTCCTCCGATCATTTCTAAGGCTTATAAAGTCAACATCTACACTGAATCCCTTTCCAGAATTCTGCAGCCCAGAGGAAGTCATTCTTTGAAATTTTAATCAGAAAAGGAAAACAAACAAACAAAAAAACTCCACAAAACATAGTTAGCTCATTGTACCACTACTAGACTGCATTGTAAAGAAGATGTTTCAATTTTTAAATATCATTTATTTGCCACTAATGAGGGCGAGTCAGGTCTGGTCCTCTTGCAAGCAAAGCAGAAAGCATCTCCATGGTGACCTACTCCCCAAAGCTTTCAAAAGGATCCTAAACATCAAGTACCTTCCCACTGGCTAGACATTCCCATCAGAAAACTCACTTTGCTGGTTTAAGGCACTTAACAAATATTCAACATGCTCAAATAAATCCTATTGGTGGAATAACAAAGGCGGAGGGCTGATGTCCAGAGGGAAGAAAGCCATAACCCCAGAATTGAAAAAATTACATAAGTATAAGGGATTGAAAAGGCAGAAAATGAACTCTAATTACAGCCCAATGTTCTACAAAAAGAAATTAATCATATTGCAGTTATTTGCCTTTGCCTAAGGAGGTACAGGTGGTTGAGATCAAGCCAAATACCAAGATGTTCTGCTGCAGTTACCAAATAACATTGACATCCCCTCATGGTGCTCTGGTGACCAAGGCAACAGAGATACTGCACCAACAGACCTCACGGACACATGGAATAAATGCAGCTCTTGGTGCCTGAGTACCTTCCTGACTTCTTTTCTAGTTTGGGAAATCTTGAATCCGACTCTAGATGCTCAGTTAGGCAAGCTGAAAGGCAATGGGTTCCTCTGAAAAAACGGAGATAAATGAAAGGTTTTAGCAAAAGTTTCAATTAGAAGTTAAATTTTCCCAAGTATATCTGTTATACATTACTTTTTTCTTTAGAGTTAACTCTTTGTTGGGCTAATCTGAGAGGTAAAAACTAGGGATTTTTTGCGATTCTGCTGATTGTGATGGCCATTATCTCTAAGTGCAAGCTATCAAGATATGTTTATTGATTGCTTCTTGGCCTTTTGGCTAAGATCAAGTGTAAGATATGTTTATTGAATCCCTACTGTGTATACTTCGTGTGCATTGTATCATGATGTTGCAACTCTCAGACATGCTAGACATTGCTGTCCAATAGAAATACAATGTGGACAACACTCATTTTCTAACAGCCACATTAAAAACCAAAAAGAACAGGTAATGACAACACTCATTTTCTAACAGCCACATTAAAAACCAAAAAGAAACAGGTTTTTTGGTAAAAACCAAAAAGAAACATGTAAGAAGTATAGAAAAGTTATTAAGTCATTTTATTCTTTCTTTCATACTAAGTCTTCAAAATCTGGTATATATTCTATTAATAAGGATTAGATTTAATTAAAGTGCTCAATAGCCACATATAGCCAGTGGCTGTTGTACTGGATGACACAGTTCTAGACCTTTATGGAACACAACAAACTGAGTCCCACATCCTTCAGAAAGAAGGGTTCTGGTACCTCTTTGACAAGTATCTTGACGAGATGTGTCATTTTCTGCTCTCTAATAAGACCTCCTGCTCTCTAATCCCCAAATGTCATTCTCTTTTTGAGAAATACGATATATTTGTGTTTTTATAAAGCTGAGAGAGCAACGTGAGCCCTACAGATTAACTTTGGAGAGGGATTTGCCTGTCCATCCAATTGGTATCTACAACAGAAAACCCCAATGCAGTAAAAAGAATGACTTTTACTAGAATGGTTCCCAGTATAAGATATAAAGACAGGATGTGGTATTTAGAAGGAATGGAGAAGAATGGTTTCAGTTCCAAAACTCTTACCCTTCTGTGGGCACAGGTAACCTTATTGAATGTATGATTGCTAAAAGGTACAGGGCAGAAAAACTGCAGCTCAGAATTGTGACTACACAAACTCAACATTCATACTGGAAGTGTTGTGCCAGACGGTGTTTCCGTGGGTGAGAAACCCATGAAGTATAGGGTCTGTGGTTAAGAGGATGTTCATGTTCCCTTTATCCTCAATCTACCATCTGCAACTTTTCATTATTGCTAAGCTGGCTTGATGCTGGGAGCCTCTTTTTTGACCTTTCAGTAAATAGGCTGACTGCAGACTAAGAACTACGGGTCTATTTTTATGCTGGTACGTGTCAGAGACCTGTTCACCTGGATGCAATCCTCTTCTGAAATCAATCTTCTCTCTCTCTTTTCCACAGCAACATCTGCTACTCCACCTTACCTCACCCCAACCCCAAATAGACATTAAAGCCAAGTAATCATACAGGGACTTGGCAAGCAGTGCATATATGTCAATTGAAAAGATGAAAAATTCAGCTGTAAAATTTGACAACATAGTTTCTTTTGGTTTTATCCACAAATTTACCTACCAATATGGAGCAACTACACTCTGTCAGACACCACGCTAGATACTGTGTTGAATGATATATGCTCACTAACCTCAATGTCCTGCCATCTAGTAGGAGAGAAGACAAACTGCAGGGCGATGTGATAAGGGCTGTGATGAGGAGGCACGAGGACACTATGGGGTACAGAGCAGGGGCACGACTCAGACTGCAGGCCTCAAGCAGGCATCTGGGGGAGACGACACGTGAGGTGAGGCTGGAAGGACTCATTCAATTCGGCTGGGTGAGGAAATAAGAAATGCAACTGAAAGGTGACGGAAGAATATGAAAGTTCATCAGATTAACCAATAAAGGTGACGCGGACATGAAGGTGGTGTGTCAGGATAGGGAAGAGAGTGACTACATATGAGAGGGGGGTGTGGGGAGTGAAACTTCAGTAATAAAGAAGAAAAAATCAGATCACTAAGGGTCCTGGGGCCAAGGGGGCGCAGACCCTGTATTCATTGCATCTGATTCACTTCCATGAATATCTACCCCAACAGCCCGGCAACCTGTTCTCACTCAGGCCCTTTCTTCCTCTCAGGATTCGGCTGGGTAGCCCCCACCTGGCCCAGCCCCACACCTGTCCTAGGTGTCTGTCCTGTTCTGCCTCAGCCCCTCTCTTCCTTGGCTCCTTCCTCTCCTTGAGAGAGTTCCATCGTACATACTTAAGTCAGGGGCCACCAGTGTGAGTGCATCCCGGAGACTAATACCAGCTAATGCTTCTTTCAGTTTCCCAGAGGCTGTGAGGAGCAGGTACAGGGCCTCACACAGGACTTGCTGGCTAAATGCCAACAGGTTGCCATGCTGTGCATCTGCACAGATCCTCTTCAGCAAGTCTCGCTGGGTGATGTGTTTGCTTCAATTCATTCTGTGTCTGAGAAACTTGAAATTGTAAAGAGATTAACTGCTGAGAATAGAGAATGCAAATCTGACATTGGGGACACAGTCAACTTGTAAAGAGCAATGATTCAACAGAACTGCAGGGTGGAGTTTGACAGAATTCCTAAAAGAAAATGAAGGGAAACAGAGCAAAGAGAAGAAAACCAGAAATCAATTCTTTTCTAACAGGGCTTGAGTCACTTTTGACCCCACCAGCAGAGCTCTTAACTGAAACAGTGAAAATGAGATCAAGGGAATCTAAGTGGTGTCATTTGAGCCTCATTTTTATCAAGGAAAATTAGAAGCATATTTCAAAGCAGACTGGATTACCAAATATTAATACATGCTGCCAACAACTCCATCCTGAGGTGGAGAACCCTGAGCCTAGCAGACTGCCTGGGGAGGGTGGTCTTCTCACACAGTGGGTGAAGGTGGGAAGGAGGTTGCAAAGATAGTCACCACATGCAGTTTCCACACCTTCTGGAACTTTAGGGGCCACATGGAGTGGGAGTCAGTATGTTCAGGAAACTGTCTTCATGACGCGTGAATGGTATTCTCTCACGCTGCTCCCAAGTATAATGAAACAACCAGAATCAAACAGCCAGTTATCTCATTTCCATGCCTTGTCCACCGGCAGCTTGATTTTTTATTCAGCACTTATTGAACACAACTGCCTTTGATCTGAGGGGAGGCAGCACCGTGAAGAGCACATCCACTACAAATGGCAGGTGTCTTCACAAAACATAATGAGGGGATTCGTGCCCTTTTGGCCTATTCTCAATTCCACAGACCAATATCTAAGTGCATACTTAACTGTTTTCAAACTGATAGCTATGTAGAAAAATCAAGATAGGTATACCTATTAGCAAGGAAAAAAGTGTCATGGTGAGAAAACAGTGAAAGAGGAGTCACAGACGAATCTTAATTAGAATCGGTTCTTTACGGTGAAATCCCTTTTAGAAAACATGTCTGGTCACTGTTTAGGAGCTGACGGGGTTAGCATCTGACCTGGTATCCTTTCTCCTCTTCTTAACAGAACCCTGATTTAGGGGCAGGATGCGTGTGGGGGGTGGGCAATGTGCTTTCAACTTCACCTCATTCGCAGGTGGGGTGGCCAAAAAAACGCACTTGGAAGTCACCTTGGTCTCTGGGCGAACTCGCTGAGAGCTGGCCTGCTCCTTTTGCCCTCCTCCCTGCCCCTCCCTCCCTCCTGAATGGCAGGTGTGACTCGGCAGGTGCCCCACCCCCCTTGCATCCACAGGCGATAGGAGCCAGGTAAGGCAGAGGAACAGAGGTACCCGCCCCGACTCCTAAGAGAAGAAAAACCCTGATTTATTTAACCCACTGTTTATTCTGGCTTTTGATTAGGTACAGCTGAACAGAATCCTAACTGATGATTTATTCTAAATGTTCCATCAGAGTCAAACTCTTAAATTTTTACATCTTTCAGTTTTATGTTCCTTATGACATTTAGTAATTAAATTCTGAATTCTTCGTTAAAAAGGTAAACTCAATGGAAACTGCTGGGTTTAGTTCTGGAGAAGGACATCTGAAAACTTAATTGCTATGGATAATAAAACAGTTTTTCTTCAGTACCAAACTGAATATATTTAACAAAAGGTACTGCTATGTAATTGGATTATAACATTCAGAAAGGAATAAAAATTGGTTTCAATGGTTAGAATAATGTCTGTATCTTGACCTTTAAATAAATCACTGAAATTTTTTAACAGTAGGAGCTCTAGCTTTGACTCTGAAGCAGCAAAGAACTGTAATGAATACATATTTTCTCATTTATTAAGGGTAATTTGGCGATTTGAAACAGTTACTTACTTATACAGTCATTGAAATTCATCTGTTACTTTTCTGTACTAAGCAACATGAATTTCTTAAATGCTTTGTTTTCTCTCTCAAACAAATTTGAAACAGAAATTAGGGTTTTTTATTTGTTTTTAGGTTTTTGCCCTCACCTTTCTCCATCTTTCTTTAGTCTGTCCAAATGTAGCTTCCTCCAAAGGAGGCTGAGAGTGTGCAACAAAAAGCTGGCAATTGAAGGAACTAACGAATGAAGGGCTGACAAGTCATTTTTTTTTTTTTCATCTTCAAAGATGAGTAACAGTAAAGCTTGGAGGAACCCTATCGAGTTCCGCCATCACACAGAAGGTCTCATCACTTCCTCAAGCTTGGGCACGCTGACCACCAAGGAGGGCAGCAAACGGTAAGGGCACCTCCAGCTGGGATGGCTCTGATCTCAGGCAGAGGTAGATAAACACAGCTGTTTTTCTTCTTGCTTTAAAACCTCCAAGGAAAAAAGTTCTAATTAAAGTTATTTTTAAACGCATCACAGTGGCATAGCCCTCACCCCGTCAGACATGCAGAGCCAGCATTCTGTTGGGAGCACGTGGAAATACAGGGGAGGGTGTCCTTAGAAGACCATGGTATCCCCCATGGTGTTCCCCAGAGAGAGTGCCTTGGACAGACCACACCACACTGGGCATTTTTGTCATGTTCAGATCAAAGCTGGAGATGCTGGAACTAAAAGGGGCTTTGAGATCTTTTTGTCCAGTACTCTGGGTTTGCCTAGCTAAGTCATTAAAGAGTTTTAAAGCAAACTCTTTAATTCAAGGCTCCCATCACTACACTAGACTATGAATACTTACAGTATGAAACTTCAACACATACCCATTATATTCCTGTCCTAGCTTTTCCTACCTTTGCTCTCCTTTCTGTACATATAACATCTTTTCTTGTTTTCTCAAACCCTCCAATCCTCAAAACCTATGCTCCTCTTCTCACTCAATCTCAATCATCTTCCTCTTGAGTTATCTTTTTTCCCCCTAGATCACTCTGTTTCCTTTCACTGTCTTCTCTACCTCTTTTGACTTAGGACAGTCCCCTCCACTTCCTTATGGAAGGCACACTGCAAGACCTTCTGGGTCATTATTTGGGCATGGGGAGTTTGTTTGGAGTGTGGAAAGAACAGAACTGGGAGTAAGAGGCCTAAATCTTAGCCCTGACTCTGCCACTAGCAAATGATAAGATCTTAGAGATTTTTCTCGCTGCCTTCTCTAATACTTCCATTGACAACACGAGGGCAACAGACCCAATGCTCTCTGAGGCCTCTGATTCAACAAACCACTTATTAAATAACTACTCCACGCATGATGTCTTAAAAGGTATTATGCCTCCAAGGGCTCACAATTTATTAGGTACAAAAATAATCCTTGAACTTTAGCATGCATAAGAACCAACCAGGTAAATTTATTTTAAAAATCAGATTCCTAACTCCAACTCCCACAGATCATGGTTTGGCAAGTCTTTTGTAGTGGACCCCAGGAATCTGCTATTTTCTGAGCACCTCACATTGTTCCGAATCGGTCAGCCTTTGGACCCCACTTGAAAACACTACCCTACAAACAAGGCAAGTCAGATCATCACTGCCACTATGCTCATAAACAGACAACTGTGTCTTTCCTTGAAGGAGTTTCCTATGTTGCAAAATAATAAGAATTTTTAAAATAATAGCAATAACAGCTAACATTTACCAAACATGGACTATGCGCTTAGCATTGTTCTAAGGGCTTTCTGTATGTTAAAAACATACTAACTCATGGGCTCCTTCACAAAAGCAGCTTAATTAGAAACATAATATAGTAATTTTCCCCTAGAATTAGCAACTAGGTGACTTTCACTTGATTTGAGAATAATCAAAATGGTTAAGTTGAGAAAACAGAACAATGATATGTGAAGGGAAGGCAAAGGAATTCAGTTTTCTGATTCTCTGGGACCAAATTGGTTTGAATAAGCTGAGGCTTATGCTCAGACAGGAGTGACAGCCGTGATGGGAACAGCCCACAGAAGGGGACACAGATGGCTTTTTGAAGAAAATAGGGACTGAGGAGCACAACATGGTGAAAGAGACAGCGATGGAGAAGTAAATGAGAAATCCAGAACAATTTCGGCAGAATGCCAGGAGGCACAGCGTACACATTCTCAGGCGTGACTCGCAAAGACCAATTAGAGACAAGAAGAGTCACTGCCAACTACAGTGGGAAGGAGCCAGGAATGGTAGGAAGAATATCATTTATGCATCAGCTCCACAGAACAGAGGTGTTTCCACAAACGAAACTTCCATTCTTAGACACTAAGCACTCTTTACACATGGGGGAAAGTGACTAAAAATAAAGGCTGGGGAGTGGGCTGCTCAACTTAATAGTAAATAGGGAGTGATTGAATAAGAATGTGTAATATAGATAAAGTTTAATGACAAAAAAGCCCAAATCCATACATTTCCCAATTGTAGGATGACATCACCACCTCCAAACAGTCTTTTTGAAAGGGAACACCTTCTCCCCATGTGCCACTTCGCAAGATGCACTTTTTATTTATAAGGATCCAAGCTCAGAAGTATCATCGTCTTATATAAACTCATATCTCTACACATGTTGATTTCTGACTTCAGAAGATTGCTTAGATTTTCACTAGTGACTAATGGCTTCTTGGGTCAGATCAGTTTCCAATCTGAAAACAAACATTAATTTAACACATAAATAAGTCACCATATGCAGTATACTTTGCCCTAGTATTACACAGAAGGCACAAAGTACTACATCCATGAAAACAGGAGAAATGATGCCAAATCCCACTTCTCTCTGGAGAAAGCAAAAATACTTGAAAAGGACCTGCACTTTGAAATAGGTCTAAAATTCATGGAAATCCATTTTCGAACCCACAGTGGGAAAGCTACAAGGCTTTGTTGAGATTCCTAGGCATTGGCATTGCCAGTACCTGGACCCAAGAATCTCCAGGGGAAACTGTAATGATTATGAAAAGCCTTAACTTTATGCTCTTTAATGAAACTTTTCACCTACCTCTCAGAGTCAGAGACCTGATGCTTTGGCTCAAAGAATCTCTGAGAAGTGCCAGGAGCTCAGGCTGTAGGGCAGCACTCAAAGCCGCGTGGCATGAAGGTGCTTCACATTCAGTAACAGACTCTGTTACCGGCCCAATGAGGGATTTCTGACATTATTCTCACATGGTTGATTTTATGAATTTAGAGAAATGGGAAAAACCAACTAAGAACTGTATTCTGCCCATGACTACATGAGACAACATCTTTAATAATTCTCCATGGACCAGTTTCTCTTCTTCTGTTGCCACCACAGCAGGGGCTCTCCTCAATTAACCAGAGACCAAAAAGGAGTAGAGTTTATCCTTAATAAAACTTTCAAAAATTAATAGTAGGTGATAGAGGAAAAGAGAATATTCTAACTCTAAGAGTAACACAAAGTTATTGATTCTGTTACATAACAATTAAGACAGAACTAGTGTGATTGGTTATTAATTACTCAAGATGTCATACAGAATCTAAGTACTGAAGAAGATGGGTTTTCCCCATATCCCAGCAACTTACTCCACAGCATAAAATGGAGAATAAGATCCAGTAGTCATCCTAAAGTTAATCCGGTGCATGTCTTCATACCCAATGCCCTTAGCTGATGACATTGGTGGGAGAGGGGAAGGCACACAGAGTAGCTGAAAAGATGAGGAAAGAACTAAAAGTAACTACCGGGGAAAAGGCATGAATCCAACTGAACTGGTAATAAATACAACAGGAAAAAGCACAGAGTAAGCACCATTAGAGCAAATGTACTTATCTTACAGACGAAAGCTGGATATAGCTGGACATCTCATCGCACAATGACATTATTTTTATATCTAATATATTTTATTTAAGAACACTAACAAAAGTATAAAATGCATGGGCCAGAGGCAAGCTTTTTCTCTAAATTGAGTAATGATTGTCTCTTCCCTATTTTTTTTTAATCTTCATAATTTCAGAGAAATGCAGAAACTAAGAGGATTCCATAGACAAGTAACACAGACAACTAGAGAGATGGAAAATGGGGACTTGAGTTTAGCACTAGTTGGACTTGAAAAGGCAAGACTGAGAGGCACCACGATGGTATTCCGGATTGCTCAGAGTTCTTCCCAGAGGAACTGTGGCAAGCCATTCACCATTTTCCTCACAGTGAGAGAGAGAGAAAGACACATAAAAGACAGTTATAAACAGATAGATAATTTATAAATGGAACTATTTCTCATAGAATGAATGAGAAAATTGTCTTTAATCTGGCCAAAATCGATTTCCTTAAAATTTCAGATTAATAAAAATAGTATTAAATTAAGTTTAGCCTAAAGCTGCTTCCTTACATATTTTAAGTTCAGCTTAAAGGTTTCTCCATACACAGTGAACTATAACCTAACAACATGTGTAAACAGACTGTAACCTTCTCTTGTAACAAGAGGCCAAGTCTCAGTCAATCAGAGATGGCCAACTGTTCAAACCATGTTCAAGTAAGGAAAAGGCCAAGCTGTCACCAGTCCAACTGTTTCTTCACCTTTCTTCTGTTTTTTTATGTCATCTTCCCTTTTTCTGGCCGTAAATGGTATCCAACCATGTGGCAGCCCTGGAGTTGCTCTGAACCTGTACTGCTGAGGGCTTCCCAATTAGCAAATCATTCTTTGCTCAATTAAACTCTGTTAAATTTAATTTGTCTAAAGTTGTTTTTTTAACAATAGCAACTGCTTTCTTATGCCCATCAAATTTCAACTGCGAAGATTCATTCAGTAATCCTCCCGCTCACTAAATAATTAAAAAGTTAAAATGATCACATGTGTGGAACAATAGGCACTCTGTACACTGCTGGTGAGAGTGTAAATTGTTACTACATTTTGGCAATCTTTTTGGCAGAATATACTGAAGCTAACGTGTACGTACTCTTTAATCTGGCAATTCTATTCCTATATACACCTAACAGGAATATGTGGGTATATCCACCAAAAGATGTGTATCAGAATATTCATAGCAGCACTATTTGCAATAACCAAACCCTGGAAAAAGTCTACATGTCAATCAACAATAGAATGAAATACAGTGATACATTTTTACAACAGAATCCTGTTCAGCAATGAGAATGACAAACTATAGCTATATGTACATGGGTGAATGAATCTCATAAACAATATTGAAAGGAAGAAGCCGAGTGCTAAACTGTGTATACTATAGGATTCCATTTACATAAAGTTCATAACCAGGCAAATCTAAACTAGAGTGTTAGAAATCACAATAATGGTTATTCTCTGTCAATACTTACCATGTATATTTTTTGTCTTCTAGTACATGTTGAACTCTAGACACATAACTTTTTAAGTGAATATTTAGTTGAAAAATATTCTCTTATATAGCCCTACATGCCAAGCTAATATTATATCACATTGCTTTACTGTATAATTTTTGCTCATTCTTTATTTTAAAAATTTTTTCATAATCTGACAGAGAAACGTCAAGGTACTTAATTATATATTTCTATTTCTTTTTGTACAACTGCCAAAATGAACAGACCATAAGTTCTTTGCTGTATTTTCATTATTTTAATCCTTCTGCTCTTATGAAATGTGTTCCATTCTTTTTGAAATATACTTTATTTGAAAAATTTTTTATACTTTCTTTGAATTTATACATATGAGATATAAATATATATGGGGCAACTGGGAAAACTGAACACTGACTCTATATTTGACATTAAGGCATTTGTTGTGATATTGGTATCTTGATTGTACTTTTTAAAAGTCTCTGTTTTTCACTGCACTCCAGCCCAGGAAACAGGGTGAGTCTGTCTGCAGGGTGGGTAAAAAAGTCTCTGTTTTTTAAATATACACATATGGAAATATTAAAGAATGAAATGATATGATTTACATAAAAATAATCCAGTGAGGAAAAGTGGATGGGAAATAAATATGACTGTCTGGATGATGGGTACCTGGGGGTTCATTATATTATTCTCTCTACTGTTGCATATTTATAACTTTTTATAAAAATATTAAAAAATAGAATGACTTTTTTTCCTTTGGGTAAATACCTAGTAATGGGATGGCTGGATCAAATGGTAGGTCTACTTTTAGTTCTTTGAGGAATCTCATATTCCATGCAGGTTATACTAATTTGCAGTCCCACCAACAGTGTATAAGTGTTCCTTTCTCTCCACATCCACACCAGCATCTGTTGTTTTGGGACTTTTTGATAAAAACCATTCTCCCTGGAGTTAGGTGATATCTCGTTGTAGTTTTGATTTGCATTTCTCTGATAATTAGAGACACTGAGCATTTTTTCATATGTTTAATGGCATTAGTCTATCTTCTTTTGAAAGGCTTCTGTATATGTCTTTTGCCCACTTTTTAATGGAGCTGTTTGTTTTTTTCTTGCTGATTTGCTTGAGTTCTTTGTAGGTTCTGGTTATTAGCCCTTTATTGGATGTATAGCTTACAAATATTTTCTCCCATTCTGTACGTTGTCCATTTTTTCTGTTAATTTTTTCCTTAGCTGTGCAGAAGTTTTTTTAATTTAATAAAGTCCCATTTATTTTCGTTGTTGCTGTGATTGCCTTTGGGGTCTTCTTCATAAGTTCTTTGCCTAGGCTGATATCTAGAAGAGTTTTCCAACATTTTCTTCTAGAGTTCTTATGGTTTCATGCCTTACATTTAATTATTTTATCCATCTTGAATTAATTTTTGTGAGCAGTGAGAGATATGGATCCTGTTTCAAACTTCTGCATATAGCTCTCCAATTTTCCCAGCACAATTTATTGAATAAGGCTTCTTTTCCCCAGTGTATATTATTGTCTGCTTTGTCAAAGATCAGATGGCTATATGTGGATGGTTTTATATCTGGGTTCTCTGTTCTGTTCCACAAGTCTATGTCTCTATTTTTGTGCCAGTACTATGCTGTTTTGGTTACTATGGCCTTTCAGTGTAGCACGAAGTCTGGTAAAGTGATGCCTCTAGATTTGTTCCTTTTGCTTAACTCGAATGTTTATTGCAGCACAATTCACAATCACAAAGATGTGGAATCAACCCAACTGCCCATCAGTTTATAAGTAGATTAATAAAATGTGGTGTATTTATACGATGGAGTACTACTCAGTCATAAGAAAAAATGATGAATTAATACCTTTTGTAACAATCTAGATGGAACCGGAGACCATTCTTCTAAGTGAAGTACCCCAAGAATGGAAAAACGAACACCATACATACTCACTATTAAATTGGAACTAACAGATCAGCACTCATGAGAACATACAGAAGTAAAACTCAACAGAAATCAAGCAGGAAGGAATGGGTGAACTCACACCTAATGGGTACAATGTATACTACCTGGGTGATAGGCACACTTATACTTTTTAACTCAAGCTGTACAAAAATAATCTATGCAATCAAAACATTTGTACTCCCATAATATTCTGAAATAAAAAAAATATATAAAAAATAATAATCTAGAAAATTTCATTAAGACAAATAAGCTTATTTCAAATTTGTAGAGTTTGAAGTGGCCTATTTAAGTAAATACACATAAATGTCAATACATGTCAGCATGAACATAGTTATCATATATTATATTCACCTATTAATAGCATAGACTTTTTCCCTAAACCTCCATAAAATTCATTGCTAATATTTTGCCCAACCAAAAGCAAACCTGAAGAGTGTTAATCTAAAATATCATTTTGTATTTCTCTTTTTGACTTATTCTAGATAAAACTGCATTTCTAAAGTGGTAGGATTATAACTCTTCATGCTCTGCAAGTAGCATTTAATCCTGAATTATGGAAATTTAATTCCAACTACACAATTAAAACTCTCTTTATCATTAGAACAAAATTCTGGGTTGAAAGAATTTAAAGTACTGTTCTTCAAGGAAAACATAATAGACTAGGAACAGATAAGCTCCTCATCTCACTAAGCATAAGAGCAAAAAGGTATGTTTTCCCTCTTGATTTGTTTAATGCTGTCCACAAATTTCATCAAAGAAGCAAAACTAGAAAAGGTGTGACCAAGGTGCATTCCAGCCCAGAGAAGGAAACTTCCACATCAGGAAGCTTTTGAGAGTGAGGAGATATCTCCAAACATACTTTATTTCTTCATATATTTGTGAGTATGTGTAAATGCTCGATACACAGACATGTTCCTGCTTAAATTTCTATTAAATTTCTGATAGATAATATGAGAGTGATAATATCTTCTATACTTCTTATAGCATTCCTTTGTGTGGAAAGGAATTTGTCTAAATGTTTAAAATCCTGGGTGTTGATAATGTAGTCACTTAGGAGTCTCCCCTTAG
This sequence comes from Indri indri, assembly GCA_004363605.1. Taxonomy (NCBI): domain Eukaryota; kingdom Metazoa; phylum Chordata; class Mammalia; order Primates; family Indriidae; genus Indri; species Indri indri. Next base: position 33,103 of record RJWJ010005531.1, read on the forward strand.
AGGGAAGTGGCCTATGGCTGCCATAACAAATTTACTACAAACTAAGCAGCTTAAAACCACGTAAATTTATTTTCTTGCAGTTCTGGAGGCCAGCAGTCCAAAATCACGATGTCAGAAGGCCACACTCCCTCTGGAGGCACGAAGGGAGAACCTATTGCTTGGCCCTTCCAGCTTCCGGCAGCTGCCAATACTCCTTGACTTGGGGCTGCATCACCTACCTTTCCATAGCCGCCTCCTGCGTGCGCATCAAATCTCACTCTGCCTTGCTCTTACAAAGACACACGTGATGGCACTTAAGGTCCACCAGGATGATAATTCAGGGTAACTTCTTCATCTGAAAATCCTCAACTTAATTACATCTGCGAAGACTCTTTTTCAAAAACAGGTGACCTTCACAGGTTCCTGGGATGAAGAGAAGGTCCTATCTTTGAGAGTCATTATCACCCCCCATCAACATCCACTTTCCCTTTGTTTGCAGTGCTGTAGTCACACCGGCCTCCTGTCTGTTCCTCAGGGGTGTCACACTCCCTCCCAGCTGCCAGGGGGCCTGCCTGGGATACCCTTTCCTGCTGCTTCCGCCCCTTCCCAATACCCCCAGAAAACTCTTTTTCAACCCACACATCCAAGTTCGCCACTCACTTCCTACTGAAGATGTCAAATTCTTCTGCTCTGTTTTCCTTCATAGGAATCAACTCAGTATTTTAACACTGATTAATTTATGTCTCTCTGCCTCTGATTGCCATGAAAATAGTTGATCATGCTTATTTTTGTCCACATTTAAGATCATAATAAATATGTATTAAATGAACGAAAAACTGAACTCAGGCTAAATGGTGACCACAGCTTAGAAATTGCCCATACTAATAGCAGAGGTCAGCATCTTCTTCCAAATGGGCATAGAAGAGACCTGGGGCAAGAAGCCTGGAATGAGCAAGGAATGCTACCTGCTGCTCTCGGGTGGGGTGGAGGTGACAATGGAGAAGGGTGGAAGAAGAGAGTGGGCTTTTAGGATGGGCTGAGGATCTTTGCAAGGGCTGCCAATTCGTAAGAAGAAGACAGGGAGCTGGTCACTGGCTCTTGGAGATGAAAGTGACCAGCACTTTTCCAAGGAACACAGGCCCATCTATCACCTTTGGCATGCGTGAGAGGGGTTACCAAGCCCAGGCCTTAACCAATCACATCTCCTCAACCAAGGTAACAACATGGAAATAAAGCTATTTCACAGCACAACTGCTTTCTAAGGAGGGTGGGTCCTAATGACTAGCAAGTTCTTCACAGAGATCAGTGCCAGGGCACTGAACCAACTGGGTTAACAACAGGACACGATAACCACAGCAGCAGCAGTTTCCATTCAACAGCACCTACTATGCACCAGGAAATAAGCCAGGTGCTTCATGTATGCAGTATTGCTTTTCATCTTTACAACCACACCCAACACTCAGCTTTAGAGCTGAGGAAACCAGGGCACAGAGAGGGGAAGAAACTCACCCAAGATCACACAGCTGGTGTCAGCATAAGATTCAAACCCAAGTCTGTCCGACTCAGAAGTCTACACTCTTTTCTCCACTACACAGTACAGCTACTGGCTACTGATCCCCACACATACTCAAACACATAAGAGAGAGCTGAATTTTCAAATGGCAGACAATTGAGCAATTGAATATGAAGAAAACACTGCCTACTATGTATGTGGCCACATGGGTCAATGGAATTAAGGGAAAAAAATCACTGCAGCTTTGAACAGACTGAAGTTACACAGAAAAGTATAAGACCTCAGTAAGGAATTCAGCACCAAGTTCCAGAGGCTGGCACACTGACAGCAGAGGGCTTTGCCACTGTCTACCGGGAAGATAGATATTTTGGTCAGGGACGTGGCTGAGATACTACAAACTAAGCCCTCAGATGAACAGTTTGGCTTTTAAAACCTTTAATAGCAGAAGAAAATCCAAATGAATGGCATTAGTTTGCATAAAAATGAACATGGAGAAAATAAAATGATAAACCAGAAATTGGTTTTCAGAAGTTTCTTTTACATCCTTAAAGTGTGTTATCAAACTGCAGGGAATCCCAGCTCTTCAGTACTGGGCACTCAGCTTAAGTCAACCCGGTGTACAGACTTGTGAAAGCTGCCTGTTGCGGTTTAAGATTCTGCACCCCATTAAGACATACTAAGAAGGAGAAAATAAGAATTTAAAGCAGGTCAGCTAAAAAAAAAAACAAACACACACACACTCACACTTAATGAGGGGCAGGAGTTTGTGTGTTTTTCTTTGCTTTTGTAACACACTGACTGACCATGCCTTCAAAACCAAAAACTTGAACTTTATTCTTAACAGGTTGCAGCACTCATGCTGGGGCCAGGGCCAGGGCCATGGCACTTGGTTATTAACAGGTAACACAGCCACAAAGTAGTCAGGTTGTGGATCCCATTGTGTTCTTTACTTGAACGTACTGCTTTTTAAGCATTCAGTATATTCTTGTGGCTCCTAAGCTCCCTGAGGATGGAACCACATTTTGTGTGATTCTGCACTCTTCCAGACCCCGCATCCCCAAATACTATGCTTAGTGTGCTGTCAGCCAGCATTTATTGAGGTCTATGGTGTGCTAGGCTCTTTGCTGGTGGTCTTATTTAATTTGCACACCAAGCCCATGAGGTGTGTATGAGTTGTCCCCATTGTCTACGTGAGGAAAGCAGATCAAGGAGGTTGGGCATGTTCTGTGACCACAGCTAGAAAGGATATGGCTGAGATCTGAATAGAGTTGTGTAGGATTGCAGTCATGCTCTTACACTACACCAAAACCTTCCAGCACATTTAACAACATCCATAGACACCCAGCCTTGCTTTAAATTGAAACTCCATTGGTTTGTCACTAGTTTGCCCTTCAGAAAAGACAGATCATTTTCATCTTCAGAACAGATAATTTCATACAAGCCAGTGACAAAATTTGTGATCAGGATCCTAATGTGTGCCAAGTTCCTCGGCCTAGAAACCCTCTTCGGCTCCTTGATAGAACTTCGATTCCTGTTTGAGGAATGTGCAAAGCCACCAGTGGCTTTCTTGCCTTTTCTAGTTCTGTCTCTGACAGGTGACTGATGACTTTAATTCCTTATGGCCAATAGAAGAATGCTTTCAAATGTCTGATGAGCGTGATGAAGAAACTACCATTTATTATATCCTGGGGCCAAGCAAGGTGGTTTATGTATATCTTCTCATATAATTTTTTTTTAAGTCCTCACAATAGCCCTCCAAGATAGATATTTTTCAACCAGCATCTTACATAAGTGGAAACTGTGGCTCAGAAAAGCCCAGTGACTCTCCCTAGGCTACACAGCTAGTCAATAGTAGAAACAGAATTCAAATCCATGTTTTTTCCATCTCCAAAGCTTTTGCTCTTACACAGTTACTTACGATGCATTATTTTGATCCTGGAAATGGGAGAAACACAAAACACAGATTATGTCCACAAAACTATCCCTCGATTACCCATTACTGGGCCATGGTTTTCCCCATAGATGGTGATCTATGTATAACAAAATAAAGCCTCAGATCAGAAGGAACTTATACAACTTCTTACCGATACAGTGTATACAACTTGCCAGAGTACATAAAGAACTCTGTTTTTGAGACCCATCAGAAACTTGGTAAAATGATATTCTACAAATTATCTCTCATAAAAACAAAACTAAAGTGCTAATTGGATTCAATGTGGTTAAGCTAAAAATAGAGTAATCCAACTCATAAAACTAAGTAAATCATTTCAATCCAAATCTCACTTTTTAATACTGCGCAGACTGAAGTATTTATGATGCTAACTACATTGTATAACATCAAATGCTGTATCCTCAAAAGACTCTAAGTACCATCATCCTATTCCTACCTCTAGGCAAAAATTTAACTGGTCCCAGGAAAATTTAAACTCATTTCTGCGAAACTCTCCCCCTGCTTGCAACCTGTAAGGTACTTCTAGCCCAGACTGAAAGAGCTCATTTCATGGGGAAGAAGATTCCTTTCTTCCTCTGACCTCAACGTTCACAGAGCTGGATAGTAGCTCAAAATAAAATTAGATTTTAGAAGGAAGCAAGTTTAAGACATTATGTAGAAAAACCTTGGCATTGAGATTCCTGTCATATCATAGTCTTAAAGCCTAAGAATTTTATCTGAAAGGCTGGCTATACAGTGACTTAAAAAACAAAACAAAACAAAACAAAACAAAAACCCATAAACACTTTCTGAAACTGAAGAAGGCATTTATAATCCTAAGTGCCCTTGGTTAGTAAATCAATTTATGAAAATGAGTAATGCATGACTCTTTAGTATCAAGTTGCATTTTTCCTTTAATACTCTGATAAAAAGAAAAACCAACAGAAGCCAAATTAAGTGAAATCAAAGTGCATTTAACACAATGTCCTCTAAATTCATGGCAAAAACTGTTACCATACAAAAAGTTTCCAAGCAAGAGTCCCTAAGTAGCAACAATGAACAAATGAAAGCTTCTTACGGGTATATAAGGAAATAAGTACTATGGAATAATGATCTAACCAGGAAGTCCAGGTGTTTGTCATAATGTGCATCAAAATGTGCATTGACCCCAGATATAATTATTTGAGGTGTAAAATGGTTGTGGTAGTTGTTCAATAAATGTTCTCTGCGTTACTACTACTACCACCACCAGCAATTTTAGAGGACCTGTCACTTTCTGCAAATAAAAATCCTCTCAGGGAAGGTGTTCGAATGACCTATCAGTCTTCACAGGTTTTTACAAACTACAGTATTTCTTTACTAACATCTCAGATCAGTCACTCTGAGGAACTGTGTTTTTAGCAGGGTCGGTAAGGGAAGACAAAGTGATTTCAGGGTCAAGGAACAGTGGCAAACCGTGTTGGTTTGCAAAGAGAGGCTCTGGAAAGCAAAGGCATTAGTTGCACAGGACACCTGAGTGAGGAGCAAGGCAGACAGGGAGAATGAGGGTAAGCCTGCCTTCGCACAGCCTCTGAAATACGCACAGAAAATCAAGTCAAATCTCAGAGCTATGTTATTTTTGAAAACAAAATTAATATTTTTAACAGTTCTAAATTCCACAGAAAAGTGAGTGTTGTGACTTGTGTTTATCTTTGTATAAGATGTGACAAACGTGAATGTCTTTTGGAGACATGTTATTTGAATTTAAGTTTAAAAAAATTTCTTTCCCAAAGAGGGTTGGCATAGCAGTGCTATAAGTAAATGGTCTATAGAGTCCTTAAATATAAAGTATAACAAGTGACAAACAAAGAGAAATAATTATGTACAAAAAAGGAAAGGCATTAGTTTAAGCAGAATTGCTCATAAGAGAATCAAGGACTTTGCTATTATCAGCCAAGAATGATGAATCAATAAGTGTGAGGTCCAGAAAGGAAATGTTGGTTTCCTTTTTTAAACAGTACAAAAGGCCAAGAAGCTTCAGAACTAAATAAACCAGGCCCGACCTGATGATACCATACTAAAAGCAAAGTCACAGATGTTTACATCCAGTCCAAATCAAACCTAATATTAGAACTGAAACAAATAATTGTCTCGGCCAGATTTCAGGTTCCAAAAAGAGAGCCACCACTTGCAACTACTAGGTAAGTGCTAAGCTCTGTGACAGGCCCCACAATGCATGTTAGGACACAGCCCACAGAGCAGCTGGGTCCCTACCTCCCAGAAAGCCATGGAATCTGGAGGTATCTTGTGGGGCGAGGAGTGGAGGCTGAGGCTGATTCTAAAGAGCAGTCATATGCTCAGTACTTCGGGCAAGTACCTCTGAAGGCATAGATTTTACAGCAGTCCATCACAGTCCACTGGCCAGAAGTTATTAGCAATGTAGCCAAGACTTCTACCACTCAGGTCTTTAGCCAGGGGTTTCTAAACATTTTTGATTACCCCCTCAATGAAAAAATTTATGGCTACTAACCCCTAATAATGCATATTTATAAATTATATAAAAAGACTATTCTAACATATTATGGAAATTATAAAGCATATATGAAGTATGTAAATTAGAAAACAGTTATATCGTACATTTTCTATTGAAATTGCAATATTTTCTTCTCTTAACCCAAAGGATCAGGCAGTGCACCACATTTAGAAACAATGGCATTTTTGGCCTTTCCCCTCTAAAACACTCCCATTAGGCACTTTCCACTTTGTGGGTACCCAAGTCTAGAGGGAAGTGACAGGGAAGTGGGGTGGGCCTGCACACTTGGCCTTTATGGAGGAACCCATAGGCAGTTTCTTACAACAACCAAACCTTAGAAGAGAGATAGCCACTTCCTTGACTGGCAGCAGACAGGCTCTTCCCAAGACTGAGTGATACAAATCGCTCTTGCATACTGATGTGGAAAGGAATGGCACAGAGACATATATCTTCCAACTCGACTCGACCACTAATCCCATCTCTTCCTCATCTAACCCCAGTTCAGAGTCAAAAATCAAACTGGCAAGAAGATCTGAGCACTTTGCTTTCTTTCTTGCGCCTGACTGTAGTGGTTCTATGATGTTGGGCAAGCCATTTAACGTCTGTGGTCCTCATTTTTCATGTAGACATTGGCATTAGCTTTGAGAATGATTAAGAATTCTTCTAGACATAAAAATCTAAAGTTAAAAAAATTCCTAAGAAGTTCATTTTCTTCATCCTGGTTGGTTCAGATGTTGGATCTGATACAATGTCAAATGTGAATCATTAATTAAATGCACTGACCTAGAAAAAAAAAGCATGAATGTGTTTGGTTGATGTTTACCACTTCCCCTATCCCTCATATAACAACAATAGATGATTAATGGATTCATAACTGAATCAGACCAAAAAGACGAGGTACCTCTTTTGAGGAACATTAGACTGACTCTGGGTAAGAAACTTTCTTCCTCTCTCTTTCTCTGCAAACACAGACAAACACATACCTGCAAATGCATATGGAAATCAAATAATGGCATATTCTAAAGGGAACAGGCAGCATATGTACTTCAAAGAGAACCTGGTATGAAACAATGTTAAATATCATGGGGATTGTTAACTGGTTGTTTAAGCACACAGAATGAAACAAGATATTTTACTTTTAAAGATTTCTGGTGGAACTGGGTTTTGAAATAAGCTCATTTTGATACACGGCAGAGGACTAAGCAAGGCACAGAGAACTGAGGTTCCAAGCCTATTCTACGACTCCCTAGCAGTGTGGATGTTTCTCTAACAAGATATCCATGTGCTCCTCTGTTTTCTCATCTGTAAGATGGGTATTTAAAAAAGAAAGAAGACCAAGAATATTATTTCTCCTGGTGAAAACTGAAAATATAAAATATCTAGCAACAGATGAATGCTTAAATGTTCTCTGGCACTCAAGGAGCCGTTAATCTTATCTTTATAATAATTGTGTAAAAAATAAAACTCTTGCTACCATACTAAATAAAAAAAGGAGAACAAAATTGTACCTAGAATATTACAAAAGGGGAGGAGTATTAAAAAATATGAAGGCTGAAAAGACAAAGTCATGATTTTGCCATTGGTTTTTCTTTTCCTTTTTCCCCTTGGTGGCACATTTAATGTTTGTTTTTTTTTTTTTTTAAATAAAGAATATGTATGCATTTATAGAGAGAAATATACTTAAAAATTCATGGATCCCAAAACAGTTGACTCTTAACCATCCACAAGATGGAAAGGATTCTGACAAGAGATAAAACCTAATAACAGTGGGCAGCTCACCATTCCAGTGTTTCTGTTTAGGAAAATGAAAATTTGGATCTCAAGGAATCAAAGCTGGGTATGTTCTTGCCATCTCACACCCACTTGCCAGCCCCCTACAGGCGTCTCAGAACAGCGCGCTTTGTTAAACGGACATGAACATCAAAATGCAGTAGTACAGCCCCCATTAGATCTCCAACCTAAGCCACATGGGCTCCTCATGTGGTGGCTGAAGAATAATCTATGTTGAAAGGTGGGGTGGGCAGCTGGGGGGAGACTGAATGAATGTCCTCAGGGAGGTTAAACCTAAAAAACAAAAATGGAGCTTCCATTTTTCCCTTGAAAGCCCTCTTTAAGGAAATGTAGAATTGAAAATGATTACTTATGAGAAAAGAGCATTTGGGGAAAGTTTTGATATATTCAATTCCCCTTAAATGATCATTTATTCCTCCATAACATGAACTCTTTCTTCAGGAGAAACACTCACGTACTTCAATATTTTGAGGTAACAACTTCCCACTGTACGCCACAATGGAAGAATTTATAAATGGCTCATTTATAATTAATGTCTCATCCATAAGGATGATTCTAAAAGTCTGAATATATCACAGAAACCTGCATTTCTTCTTGGTAACTGGGCCATTAGGTAGAATAAAATTTCCTGCTTGGTAATTTGATGAATTCCAAGGGAATTAAAAGACCACCCAGCAGCATTTTAGTGTGAATAACAGCAAGTTAAAAAAAAAAAAAAAAACAAAGCCAAACTAAGCACCAGCTGGTATAACTCAGAGTGAACACGTGAGCTCACAGCCGGGAGCTCAAACCCAGAAAGTGAGCCCTGAGCTCAGGCAGCCTCAGCTCTCATGAAGACTCCTAGGGAGACTCGGCAGGAGTGGGGCGATGCCCAATTCCCCCCACGCATTCCATTTGTTCCGCAGGGGACTGTGGTCAGGGCACTAAGGACAGAGGTGTCTGCAACACAGTCCCTACCCTCTAGAGGCTGCCAGTCTGCAGAATTAAACAGAAAGCCAAGCGACGAAACCCGGAAACACTAAGTGCTATTAATGGGGATGACAGGGAAGGCCAGAGGAGGAGCATGTTCATGCTCAGAGCACAGTAACTACCTGGTCATATATCCTTCATGGCACTGGACAACCTGGCAACCTCACTATGCTTCTGGTTATTTACAGTTTCTTCCAGAGAATTCTGCATATGGTTTAGCATGACTGTAATTGGGATGGAAATGTCACTCATTCAATATTCTGTGTGTGTGTGTGTGTGTGTGTGTGTGTGTGTGTGTGTGTGCGTGTGTGTGTGTGTGTAAAGGAAGGGTAATAGGAAAGAGCTGGAGAAACAAGAACCTGATCTGGGCTGAAAAGCTGGGTCCACAGGCATTTGTATCGGCCTCTCCCACTTCTGCTATTTGCTTAACTGTGCACTTGATTGACCCCAGAAAATGTTTTCTTTCATTTTGTTATAATTTTTCTTTTGATCCAGTAAAGATAGGTGTAGGAAAACAACATCTCCCATTTCAGGGGCAGGACCCTGATCGACGAAGCCAGTCCTAACTCCCCATGAAGTTGGATAAAGAGGCCTGAACACAATGGACTTCGGCACCCGATATACCCAGCAATGCGCAAATCCTCCCGGGAGCAGAGCGGACATTTTCAAACTCTCTGAAATAAAACAGCAGCGTGATGCCACCTAGTATTCTAGTTGGGGCGGGGTGGGGGTTGGAATAATTTTAGAACCTCAAGAATCAAGACGAGCCTGGTTTAGAAATCAGCGGTCAGAGTGACCTTGAGATGCCTGTCAGGAGTGAGACACAGACAGGAGCGGAAGCAAACCTGAGAAAGGGGAAAGCAGCGGGAGGACAGGTAGGAAACCCCCAAGGCTAAACCTGGGCTATCTTGTGATTTTGCCTCACACGTCATGGGTCACAGATACCTACCATCAATGCACATTAACATCTTTTTAAAAACTGCAGATGAATTATCGTTGCATGGCAAGAACCAGCAGGTGTCCCACTAATGATGATGGCATTATACACACACGTATATAGTTCAGTTACTCTTCAAAATACACTTGGGGTATAGATACTATTGCCATTTTATAGATTAGATGAAAAAACTGAGCCTCAAAGACACGACAGAGCTAGTGCAGTCAGTATTTCACCGTCAGTCAGTCCTATGCCTAAGCCTGCATTCTTCTATAGCTGGGGTGGGAGAATACAGGGAGAAAAAGGGACTCTTGGCATCCCTAAGTGCCTCTGACAAAGGAAAACCTGAGACTGTTAAACTCTCATTACCACAGCAAGGCGCACTAACTTCTAGAAGTGTTAACTAAGAAAATTACCCAAAACAAAGAATTTGTCTGCATGTCTTAAAACAGTGCCTTCTTGGTAGGCTGCTGTGCGGGCTGTCTGCCAGGCACACAGTGCCTCGCAAACCACTTTCCAGCAGGAAAGCTGCCTTAGTTTGCCATCTCCCTAACCACCACTTGCTCTACCTTTGCAATTAGTCAAAACTCATCAAAAACGAACATAAGTGAGTGAGCTGTGAAACTCCTGTTCTTAACAGTGGGCTGTGTGGTGGGAGAGCACACAGATGGAGTTTCCTTTTTAAATGAAATATTTTGGCACTAGCCTCTGTTAAGAGTTTTCCCTCGTTTCCATCTGGTTTTAGTACTGGAACGCATACATGAAAGAATGGAAAAAGAAAACTCTGTTGGCGTGCGAAACCACTAGAAAAGCTGAAGTGGCTGACAGCACGTCCTCTAAATCCTTGGAGATTGGAACACTCTGCTCAAGGAATGTTGCCACATTATTTTTAAGGAAGGAGAGAGTTCTGTTCCTCAAACCCAGCCCTGTCCTGGAGAAAAAATTACAAAGTTTGTCTACTTTGAAGTCAGATGGACCCAGGTGTGAATCAGCCCTGGGCAGCATAGACTGACTGTAAGCCTCGGCTATTGCACCTGCAAAACAGAAATAACAGAAGGCTGCTGTGAGGATTAAATGAGATGATACATGTTAAGTGCTTAGTTATCTATTGTTGGACTCTCAACAATTCACAAGGCTTTAGAAAGGCAAATATGACCACTGGCTTTCATAGGAAGAGGTCTGGAACCACCAAAGTTCTAAACCTAAAAAAAAAAAAAAAAAAAAAAAAAAAAAAAAAAAAAAAAAAAAATTAAGGCATCTACTTTTTCTATTATACAACTGAACAAAAAGAGTTCATATGTGCCAGTGTCCTTGTCAGGGGCCTCTCCGAATTTCCCTGGGGAATTAATTTTCTCTCTAAAAGTCAAATATATCTACTAACAGTGTCATTCTAATTGTGAATTTCTTAAAAGCTCAGTTATTGGTATACAGGGCTGTCACCACCCAGCCAAAACCAACCAAAGCTTAAACCTGTAAGACACCAAAGTACTATCAAGACACACTTATCACTAAAGCTGTGTGGGTTTGGGATGTCTTCTGGCACACAACTCCTATTCCTAAAAGAGGAGAGCAGAGCCTAAGGGAACAGGCAGTACAATCAAACTACGTGGGTTCAAATCCTTGTTTTGTTACTCACTAGCTCATGATCTTGGCAAGCTAATTCACCTCTGTATGCTCAGTTTCCTCCTCTACAAAATAAGAACAGTACTATTATCCACCTTATAGCATTGTCTTAAGGATTAAAGGAGTTAATATTTGGAAAGGGTATAGGACCATGCCTGATATAGGAACTCAGTAAATACTATTACTACTATTATTATTACTATTATTACTATTATTAATCTCAAGGTGGGCTTGTACCACCCTGGCCATATTGAGCACTGATGGGTGCATGGCAGGTGGTACACTGAAGGTCATTTATAAATGATGCTTGGTGGTCAAACTAGTGGGCTAGAAAACATCTCAGAAGAAAACCTCTTTTTTTAACTTCATGTAATCAACAGTTACTGTTGTTGCAAATGTTTTAAAGCCAAATCCAACAAACAGTATTACAAAGGATACTGCATTTTTATAAAATTAAAAAGGATGTAGGAAAACTTATAAAATTAAGGCACTGCAAATCACTTTGATTTTTAGTGCACTTTCTTCTAGAGTAAAAGTTTTATATCTGAATATATGTAGCATATTTCTATAATAAAGAGACAAAAGGCTTACCCTTTTGTATATTCTATAGAAAAGTCTATTAATCAATAACCTCAGAAATGTGACAGGAAGACACTGTGTGGGTCAAAAGTGTTCCATGTCTCCATCAATTGTGAAGAGTCAGAAAGGAATCTGCTCCTTAAAAGACAGCCCTCTCTACCATACCCCTCCTGGGCCAAGAAGAAACGAGGTGCTGTGGCGGCACGAGTATCGCCAAGGCTCCGGGACTGGGTGGATGTCTGAGTCTGCCACTTCCAAAACTGTGGCCACAAGAGGTCACTTCCTCTGACGAATACTGGCTCTTCATCTGAGAAATGAACTATCCTCCAGCGGACAGAGACACTGCAGGGATTGACTGACTGTAATGAAAACAAATAATACAACATGCACAAGATGAATGCTTTTCACTTTTTTAAATATAATTTTCTAAAAATTTCTTACTTTCAGCAATATTTACTTGAATAATAAAGAATAAATATGCAGCAGCATTGTAGTTGTTTTGCATCTCCTCTTTCACTACTAATACCTTTGTACACCTCTGATTTCAGTGTGAATTTCTTTATTTTTCCTGGACAAAAACTCTTGGGAAGTCAACTCACCACTGCTGAATAAGCCATTTCTATCACGGCCAAATTTCATCTGTCATATTCTCCTCTTCTCTCTCTTCTAATATTTACAGACTTTTGAGATGAAAGCCAGTCTGAATTAAAAAGTAGATAAGAATTCTTTCTTATGCCAGATTGCTGGCAATTAAATCTGGTCATGCTAATTGCAATAAAAACCTATAAAGAATTTTCTCAATCCCTCATATATGTTTCAATGTTACTATAACCTGAATTCCTTCCTACATGATATACATAGAATAACCATGAAATTTCATATAAAACTTTCAAGGGGGTTCAGAATCCTAGAATCTCAGAGCCCAAATGAACCTCAGTCTAACCTCTCTAAACTTTTCAACTGAATAAATTAAAGCTCAGAAAAATTCAGAGGTTTGACCATTGCCAGATGACAAAGAAGAAATTAAAAAGTATTTTTCAATAAAATCAAGTACCAAAAATATATTATGTCAAATGTTCCAGTAAGACAACCCAGAGTGTACCTCCCCCAAAATAGTGAAACTTCTCAACCTTAGCTTCAGAAGTTCTTGCATAAGCTTTCAAAATACAGAAAAGATTCTGCACTACCCCTGGTGCTACATTAGTAGAACAATGGTATAACCAGGCCATCTGAACTTTGAGAAACTCTAGAGGTAACTCTAAGGAACACCTAGAGTTGACAACCACTGAGATAAAGGACAGTACAACCAGGTTCTATACTCTTAATCCATGTCATTACCTTCTTTGGGTACCATTTACACAAATTACTTCATCAAAGAGCATTCAGAACTTTTAAAAGAAAATTTTGCTCTCTCTATAAATCTTAAATGATGTTGAAAAGATTTAAGATTTCTGCTTCGACAAAATATGCAGAAGAATGTACTAATCACAAAAATTAAAGTTCCCACGTGCTCCTTCTTTGGGAAAAGTAGCAACCAAGGAAAGATTTTTATCCATTTATGGATATGAAGGCTAGCATCATATATTACACACACAGAATTAAAACAGGGGCAGGAAAATAGATTTTAAACGTGAAATTACAGAATGCTCAGCAGGTAACTGGCCTCTAATAATAAACTGATTTTAACTTTGCATATTTCTAGTTTAGTTTTATAGACCCAAATTACTATGAAGGGAACAAGTGACTGTAGAAATTATTGTAGGCGGGGCTTGTTTTACACTTTGAATGTGTTAACAGTTCTCAGTTATAAATAAAGTCTACACTATAATCAGGTATGTAGTAAGCCAAAAATTCAAATAGCATCTTCCACCAAACATCTATTGTGTCTACACCCAGCTATGTACCACGTGCTATCATGAATTCGGAAGAACACATCAGCTCCAATCTTTGAGCAACCTCTCTATGAGAGCAAGAATTAAAAGATCACACAAAATGAAGTCTTTTACATAAACAGACTATACAGATGTAAGCACAGGTGTGCATGATACATGGCTGCTTCTATCTGAGGGTTCAAAAAAGCCATCTGTAATAACTTCTCATACCTATAAAGGAGAGGGCTAGTTTCCACCCACTTTATGGGGCAGACTAAAATAAGAAGGTTAATAAATTCTTATGATCATCTGCCAGTGACTCTGTAAAACTTTTTTTTAAAATCAATTTTATTGAGATATATTTACATATAATCAAATGTATCCATTTTAAGTGTGAAGTTTATGAGCTGTGAAAAATGTACAAACCTGGGTAATCACCACTACAAAGATAACACCTGCATCCCTGCAAAAAATCTCCTCAGCTCCTTCACAGTCAATTCTGTCACTACAGCTTAGTTTTGTCTGTTCTAGAATTTCACATAAATAGAATCACACAGTATATAGTCTTTTTTTTTTTCATACAACATGCTGCTTTTGAGCTTCATCCATGTTGCTGTATATATTGGTAATTCATTTCTTTTTATTGCCAGGTTGTAGTCCATGGCAAAAATATAAAATAATTTGTTCATTCAACATGTAGATGGGTGTTTGAGTTACTTACGATTTTTGGTTATTATGAATAAGACTGTTATGAACATTTGTGTACAAGTCTTTATGTGGACATATGTTTTTATTTCTCCTGAGTATATGCCTAGGAATGGAGTGTTTGACTTTATTAAAAGTGCCACATTGTTAACCAAAGTAGTTGTATCACTTTTACATTCCCATCAGCAAAGTATGATAGCTTAAATTGCTCCACATCCTTGTTAACACTTGGTATTGTCAATATTTTAATTTTAGTCAATGCTGAAAAGAAAAAGTGGAAACCAATGCTTCGAGAATGCTAATTGTAGAGGCATCTTGGTACATAAGCACTTGCATATTATTCAAGAAGTCAATCAGGGAGTCCAATGAGAAACATTCAAATCCTATCTCGAGATGCCATGGATGAACTAGAAAGATTATTTTTCTCCTTACAGAATTACAGCAAAATAACCCAAGAAAGATCATCTTATTTCCCCCCACTCCAGCACCTTTTCTGGATACGTCCAAAGTATATATAACCCACTCTGAAAATAATAAGTCTTACAATCATGGACCTCTAACTCTCAGGTTATAAACTGTAATAGACAATGGAAAAAAATTCACATGAAGAAACATTAGTAAAAGATACTGGACATACATAAAACACCCATGCATAGATGCATACTTTGGCAAGCTTTTAAACTCATGATACTTCTCCCCCACCCCTTTTTTCTTAATTTAATGCTTCATGCTATTTGAAGAGTAGTTAAAAATTATTTGCAGACATTGCTCTAATTGGGACAAAGTTTGCCTGCTCAAAATGAATAGCTGGTTTTCATCAACCAAACCACGATGCTTAAAGGGCCTGCCTCCCAGAAAGTGCAGGCAGTTCGCACTAATAGCGGGAAGAAGTCTGTCATTACCGGTCTCTGCTTTCACTTCACAGCCTCCTATGTGAGTTGAGCTACAAAGAGGTCATCTCTAGACTGAATAGGAGAAAAGGGGAAACTCAAAATCCTGCTTAGTCTTTTAATGAAGCTGCCATTCCCTCTGCTGGAATGCCCTCTCACCCATACAATCCTCTTTTCAAAACCAGTGAAGCCCTACTTTTCTTGAAGCTCTTGATTCTCCCAAACAGGTCAGATTCTCCTTTCACATCACTGTATTTTTCTTTTTAACCTTATTAGTTTATAATTATGTTTGTTTTAGTGAGTAACTTGTTAACATCTGTTGCTTCTCCCCCATGAAATTAGGTAAGCTGCATGAGTGTTTCTCATAGCTGTACTCCCAGAACCAGAATGCTCAGCACGTAAAAGGTACTTAATAAATATTTGACTAATTGTTGACTAAAACATTATCAATAATGGGACTGATATTCCTCTAAGCTTCACATAAGTTAGAAAATAAAGGCGGCTGCTTCTTTCTCAATTATGAGAAAAATCAAACTGCAAAAAACTTAGATGTCAAAGTTGCCTGGCCTTCTCTTGCTCCAATTTCCACTATACCATCTGCTTAAATGTCAGATCTACTTTATCAATCTCTCCTCTCAAAATTTAAAGCCATGAAAAGAATGAAGACTTTCAGAACAAAAGATTTTCCTCCATTAGAATGCAACAAAAAAAGCAATTCTCACAGTTTCGGACATTAAACCTGAAGGTCTTGGTAATTTGTAAAAGAAATGTGGTTATCCAGTAAGTCCCAGGTTATTATCTTCTATGACCAGGAAAATGGTCATGCTATTTCACTGAGATGAGGCTGTTAGCATCCCCATATCACTCTTGCAGACCTCATGATCAGAAATAGGCAGACAATGGCATGTCTCTGAAATGCAAACCAAGTTATTCTCTTTCAATTATAGATATGTACCAGGCTTCTCACCTCCCTTTCTGTCAACTACTCATCTACAAGAAATAGCAATGAGACATTGAGAGAATAGAGTTTAAAAAAGTTAGAATCACCATGTGTCCGTGCTCAGCTGATAGTCAGCTCAGCCCAAACACAAAACAAAATTTATTGAAATAGTCATTATTTGTATAAGCAGAACTCTAGAATCTAAATTTAAGAATTTGGAAATATTTTCAAGACTCGAGTTTCATTAACAAAATATTAGGAAGGTATTAGGAAAGGTTACTTCTTTATTTCACTTAGTCATTAGATATTAACTGAGCTCCCACTACATGCCAGGCACTGCATAGCATGCTAAAGAAATACAAGTATCTTCTAACAGTAACTAAATTTTATTAACTTAATCTTTATTTGGGAAAAAGAGAGAGAGACCAATGTTTCCAGGTCAATTCTCTCATATTCATTTAAATAAAAGCTTTCTTCTAACCACTGAAAAGTTATTCTTACCAAAGTTCTATGTTCTTATTTCATTTTAATCTAATACACAGTCTTTTAAATTTACATGTTCTTTCTGGGAAAAAGTTATTTTTAGCCCAAAGTAAATTTTGATAAATTTAAATGATCAGAGGCTTAATTTTTTTAAAAGCTAAAAGCCAAAAAATAAAAATAAAATTTTATTCCCAAACCACAATTGAAGGAAATAATAAAAGATGAATTAAGGTAAGCTTAAATCTTTCATTGCCCCATTACAAGAAATATTATCAGAAATATTACAAATGTCCCACATGCTCAGATTAGCATCACCCATAACTCCATGGAAAATTTATCCAAATTTTATCTCAAAAATCTTAGTGTGAATCCACAGTAAATCCCACGGATCTCCTACAATCACAAACAGAGAGAGAAAAAAAAAATCCAACAAAATTCTAAGCTGAATAAACAGATGCCTCTTCCTAACAAGGCAATGGCTGTCAGGCAAAGCAATGACTTGTGAACTAAATTGATTTTCTCACATTCCATAGGTGTCAATATTTATCTCGAGACAAGCCATTGCTGATTATTGGCAACTGTCTAGAAAAAGAAAGCCAATGAAACTCAGAGTGCTAGTAATGACAATTACCCAAATACCAGGAATTGCTCCAAAACAAAAATCCCAGAGGACAGCAAACTCTGTCGGTATCCCGGTGAAGGCAAGTATGGACAAACAAACGTGGCTGCCAAACCCTTTACAGAAGCTCTTAAAGAACAGGAAAATACATTAAAATCGAACTTCGCTACCTTTCCAATACACGGCAACCTCAAAAACAGAAGTGCCACAAGTAAAGAAGGATCAGAGGAAGACAGCAGGGAAACAGGGAAGAGGATGGAAGAGCAGACATGACAAAACCTGTGCAGATAACCCTCCCGGATACTCAGAATTAACTGTTTTAAAATAGGAGTTGTTTTAATAACATTAATATCTAGTTTTCATTACCTGACAGGCAGATATAAGTTAAGTATTCGCCTTGACCCCCGGTTGCCAAGAAGGGAATCTTTTTCTTTGTCCTCCTCTTGACTTGGACAGCTCCCAGCATCCTTTCATCAAGAGGTGCAAAAATTTCCTTGCTGATGGCAGATTTGGCACTCATTGTAGAACAAGTTAGGAGGGCACGCAGTGAATTTTCTAAAGAAGAAAAAGAAAAGGAGAGTTGGAATTGACGACATTGTAAGGGCTCATATAAGAATGAGCAGCAAGCTGATCTGCAGGTGAAGTAATTTTCAATTTGCAGTTTAACCTCTTACTTGAAATGCATTATAGAAACATTAGAAGGTCTTCATGTTTGTAATAACTATGAAAAAATAAAAACAAAAAAGGAATACGTATTTACTCTCTGAAAACGTCAAACACAATGTGAGATGAGCAGTATGAAATGGGATCTAGAAAGTTTGTCCATTTCCACCCCAAAGGCACCTAACTTGGACTGACAAGCTGTATCCACCCTATTCCTGTCCTGTAGGGAGTAGGATCTCACACTTCCAGTTGAGAAGTCTTTCCACTGCCCAACGATCCTTAAAGTCACAAAGTTCTTCATATTCCTTCAAAATCTCCTTTAACTCTAATGCAAATCCATTTCTCTAATTCTATTCATAGTGGAAATAATTATATCATCTTCTACATAATAACTATACATGCAACGGAAGACCATTAAATTAATACCCTTCTGCTGCCTTTGATTAGGCTAGGTAATGAATTCTTATTTATTAGCTTCTTTCAGTGGGCCCTACTTTCCAGTGCTCCTCTTCATCTAGTTGCCATGCTTTGGACCCTTGACAAATAATCCACATTTTTCTTCAGCCAAAGTGAACACAGAATTCTAAAAAAGTATCTGACTAATGCTAAGTATTTTGGAAATGTTACCTGGCAGTTCCCGCGTGTTATGCTCCTGTGGTTAACTGGCAGTGGGTGCCCAATAACTAAGAAATAAAGCAGCGTGTTGCTGACTCACAGTAAGCCCCTCCAAAACTTACACATACACAGTCCCCATGTTATATTTAGTCTTCTAAAAGATGTACTTCCCTAATGGTCTTAACTCTGCTTATTCATGTCCATTATGTTCAAGGTCAACTTGAATATTAACTCTGTCATCCAAAAAGCTCAACAGCAACTTGCATAAACTCTATTCCACCATCCTAGTCATAAATAGTCTGTGCCTGAATCACTAACCGATTTTTGTTCAGGCAATTAAAAAATCAGAATTAAAGGTGCAGAGAGAGCCCACGGCTTGATCATGCAGGTTTTGCAGAGTACCCAGACATACTGCGTGTGGATCAGTATCACAGCTATATATAGCAATAGCAGTTCAAAGAGTTGATCAAATTGCTGTAAAATGGAGCCAACTGGTAAACACCTACTATATGCCACCTGTATGCTCAGTATTAGAGATAGAAGAAATAATTAAGATAATAATTCTCCAGGAGTTGACTGCTGACTACATCAAAGGTTTCACTTAAATCCAGAAGATTTATGATGAAAGACCGTGGGAATATCTTTTCCAATGCAAGATTCACAAATGCACCCAATACAGCTGTCCACCTGTAACCCATCCACATCTGTAGCCTACTGGTAGGAAAGAGATAATTATATATTTAAAAAGAGCATCCCTCTGGATAAAGAAACTTCTCCTAGTTTTAATTCTGTAATAGAGCAGGTTTTCCTAGTGGCATCAAGAATACCTATCTATACATACATCGAGAATACATATCTATAGATCTATATATTACAGATCTATACCCAGATCTATCTGTGCTCTGATCACAACATTTTATCATTACTCCACTGAACCTGGCTAAGAACAAAATGAGAACAGTGGAGGGAGACCTGTTTTTCAATGTGCTGGCCACTAACTGATACACTATGATTTCTTTTAAGTTAGCAAACAGAATTTCCCCCATCATGATTTGCCCTGTGACTTTCAACTAAGCAGGGTGTTGTAATTTACCAGGGACATTTTTCCAAAAGAGAGAAACACATACTAGTTCTTTTCTAGCTCCAAGGCCTCTCACCTCTCACCATTTAGGGACATGTAAAAAAGAAAGCCAGTGGTAGCTCAGTGGCTTCAAACCATAGTACAACCAACACAGAAAGAAAGCCACAGTCCCAAACTCATCAGGTGTTCTCTGACCAGCACCTTCCCAACTGGCACGGCTTTTGCTTTTTCATCTCAGATTCACATTTTTCTAAAACTGTAGTTAAAAGAAATAGAAAGCCATTATTTTATTGTATAAAATCTGTCAGAAAAAAAGAAAAGAAATATGCATGTTTTACCAAACTCTTAGGAAATTCTGTTCTTCTTTTGGAAAACAGGTGAGAAATGGAAATGACATTTCCATTTTGTTTTTATACTGATATTCAGTGACCAGGAACAAACAAAAAAAAGGGGAAAGATAAAACCAGTAATGTCACTGAACACAAATTTTAGAATCAAACAAACCTGGGTTCAAATTATAGCTCCAACATCTATCCCTATGTGATTTATGAGTACATCTCTTAAAATTGCAGATCATCAGTTTATTAACTACAATATGGAGATATCTTCACCTACTTTCTGGGACTGAAGAATTAAATTAAAAAATAACATGGAGATCACTTATTCTAGTGCCTGAATTTAAAAATTTGTTTAAAAGTGGAAAGCTTTGATTAACTTCACTACTATGATACGAAAAATAAAAGTCCCTCTGAACTTCTAGTAACTGAGTGAATGTCGCCATCCGTACCAGAAGGTATGTGCAAAAGTGAAACCCAACTTAATTTACCAAAGCCTCACTTTTCTCACTCATGGATATGAGACCCCCTACATATGGATAAATGATCTCTCATATGGAAGGCTCTGTACTAAGTGTCATAAGGACGAGGAATTAACAGGCGTCATCCTCAGGAAACTCAGTAGCAGGCAATTATCACTCACTCTATGTGAAATTATTGAAAGTTTTTGTTCAGGACAATGATATTAACGGGCCTGTGTGGAGCACAAATATATGTATGTTTTTAATGTCCCCATGGGAATGGTAATGTACAGTGGGTTAGAAGGAAAAGACTCAGAAAGCAAAAGGAGTACTATTATAGCAATAACTCTGTGGCAGTAACTTACAAGAGTATCCCAAATCTGCTTGTGCATCTGAATGTGGCATAGAAAGCTTTTCAAAAATGTAGACTCCTCGGCCCCTCCTTGATAGCCACCAAATCAGAATCCGGGGATCTGTATTTTAAACAACTCTAACTTGTTCTCATGCATCCATGCAGTCATTCTGCCACCTAATTTAAAAACTGTTAGCCTAAAGAACTGAAGTCTAAACTAGAAAGGTGGTGATGGGAATGGGAAGAATGAATCATTTCGGGAAAGAATACGGGAGTAATGGGTTTTTCCTCCTGATTCAACCAAGCAGCTTTATCAGGTCTTACCTTTTACTGTTGGTTAATCAATGTCCAGCTCAAGGCTGAGACCACAACGCAAGAAAGCAAGAGGAACACAATAGCAATGGTGCACCAATGACCATAGTTACTTCAATCTACATCACTCTATGGAAGCTTTTTCTTTTTCTGGTCCATAGCTTCTATAGGATACAATTACAAAGCTTTCCCATCCAAGAAACCAACCTACAATATGATTTGCAAGTCAAAGCAGTTGGTAAGCCTTAAGTGTTAGTTGCAAAAACTAATCATGGTTAGTTCTGATCTTCCTCAAGGCCTTTTTCATGTACCTTCTTTATGCTTTTGGCCACCTCATCCATACATATCCATTTTTGTTAGTACATGGATACTGTAGTGAGATGGCCCTCCAGCACCCATGCCACCAGGAAATAAGACTGTCCTTTAGGGTGGGAGTTGCAAACTCAAATGACCTCGAGGATCAGGCAGATGAAGCACATAAGTAAAGGAGTACAAGTGTAAGATATTTTTGTCCTCTAGCATCAACATTTTTGGTTTCCAGTAGTGGAAATGATATTTGTCCTCTGTGGTCAGAAGACCAGAAGGAGGGATAGGGAAATTAAAAATTGCCAAAAGACCTTAAATATTTCTCATCTGAGAAGAAAGAACTTCCTCTGATGAGACAACGATGTCATCTATTTAGCTTAACACTATCAGATATTTGATTTATCTAACTTCATTAACTTCCCTGTTCTGATCCCATGTTTAACATGCAGTCTTCTGATGGTTTGGCCCTGTGGCTGTGCCGACACAAGTAATTTGGACTGACAGTTATACTTCCCATTGTAAATGAGGAACCAGGAATTTTAGATATCAGCCTCATAAATTAGTTAACGTGACTCAACACTGAGGCTGATGCACTCAACATGCTGATGTCAAGTTTCAGAATCTTCAAAGTTAAGAGCCAAGGTGATATCACCCTGGAAGACTTCTGAGGAGAATCAGCTGGTCCTCTCCAGGGCACAGGAACTCTGGTATGGTGAACCCAAATAACTTAGAAATAAGATTATTTTCTAAAATTGGATTTCTCTGCATTGCCACTTGTTTTTGAAATTCTACAAATGTAACGTTGACTCCCACCTATAATCTGATGACACTAATCATGCATCTAGGTCAGATTGCCTTCCTGGCTTTAAACCCATGTATCTAGCTGTAGACTGAGCATTTCCACTGAGAGTTAACCTAGACTCCTCCTTCTCCCTCAAACCCCTCAACCTCCCAGTCCTATGGATATGATTTAATATTTCTGGACTCTATCAGTTTTTCTTCATTCTCACCTCCTCCAGCTTAATTTGGGTTTTCACCATCCCTGGCCTGAATGATTTTGATGCCTCTGTAAAAGGGTTCCAGTACTGCTCCCAATTCACAATCCACCCTCTACACTGTCCAGTATAATATTCTGAAGGATGAATATGAATAAAGCTTAACTGTATTTAATTGTTTCTTCTCTATGCCTCGGGTCTTGAGAAAGAAACACGATTACCTTAACAAGGAAAAGGTCAATGTTGTAAATGTTGAAACCAAAGTAGAGAAATGTTAAATTATCTTGCTTAAACTCCACAGAATACAAATACTAAACGCTACAAGTCATATGTTTTTACACCATCATGAAATCTAATCTAAAAATGTTAATTTTGCTCCAAAGCTCAAAAACTTTATAGGTAGTCAGAAAATATGCATTTTTTATGCAAAGACAATCGATTTTATTTTTTTGATTTCATATATTAGGACCAATGAGATAATGAGGCCAATTTAGCCCCTTTATGAATGTTTACTTAAGGAAGGGTCACTGATTCTTAATATACAAAATTTTTACCTAGACAACATTACTCTTTGATAAGATAGTTCTCAAGATGAAAACGTTAATCTAAGTCATGCGAGCACGTGGATAAATAAATTAGACAAAAATTTTATTCCACCAGCCAATCTTTCCATGCAGTTCAACTACTACTCTTAATTAATAGTTCTTCCAAGTAGAATAGACAGATAACTTTAATCTGATGATAACATTCAAAGTTTGAAAGTGCAATCGCTCCAAGTTCAATCATTCGTTATTGGTACAAACAAGGGCTATGGCATGGGCTTGCAATGGTGAGAAACCAGATGGAAATAGCAGACCAAGAATCCCTTTAGGGCTCCACAAGCTTTACAAAATGGGGACTGAATCAATAAGCATACAGAAAATCCTCTAACGACAAATTGAAGAAGCCAGAAACTTCTAAACAGGAAAAACAAAAATTATAGGGATATGAACAAAAGCTAAAAATATTTTCTATTCTGCTAGGAAAATGCTGGAGACAGGTGAGAAATATCTTAAAAGAAGAATTTCAGGCCGGGCGCGGTGGCTCACGCCTGTAATCCTAGCACTCTGGGAGGCCGAGGCGGCCGGATTGTTTGAGCTCAGGAGTTGGAGACCAGCCTGAGCAAGAGCGAGACCCCCGTCTCTACTAAAAAAAATAGAAAGAAATTATCTGGACAACTAAAAATATATAGAAAAAAAAAATTAGCCGGGCATGGTGGCGCATGCCTGTAGTCCCAGCTACCTGGGAGGCTGAGGCAGTAGGACTGCTTACGCCACGGCACTCACTCTAGCCAGGGCAACAGAGTGAGACTCTGTCTCCAAAAAAAAAAAAAAAAAAAGAAGAACTTCAAACAAAGATTGCATATCTATGTCACCTGGGGTGCCCAGGTCCTGCTCACAGAGACTCAGGGGACCTGGGGGACAGGGCCTAGGGCTTGTTTTCTGGCTGAATTCTTTGGTTCATTCTGCTGTACAGCAAGATTCAGAACCACTGTCTTTGGGTTTTTCCCCTGTATTTAATAAATGATTTATAAAATAAATGAAAAGGCTCCATACGGGGCAGATACTCTGTAAAGCCCTAGTAATGAATCCCTGAAGTATGCATGGCGGTTCATGATTTACAAATCACTTCCACGTTCAATCCCACATGCACAATCAAAATAACCACTAAACGAATCTTCCAAGTTTGCTTCAAGACTGTAAATTAGCATCCTTAGATATGTGCTTTTATGAATAATAAACTGTCATTTTTAACCCACCCCACTGGTCTAGGGATTATGAGGAAGTGTTATAATTCCTCTCCCACAGAAATTAACATTTGAATTGGAGCCCTATGAACCAACTCTAGTATAAGAGAAAATGGTGTGAGCATTCACATGTGTATGTGTATTATAGATGCATGCTTACCTCAGATTCATTTTTAAGAGCAAAACATTATAAACAACTTAAATAAATATCAATCTTCATAGGCTAAATACAGTATAGACCATCTACCTAACAGCATATTACATATCCTTTTAAAACCATGGCACGGATCTATAAATACTGACTTGGAAAAGAGACCATGAAATAATAGAGTGAAAGAAGGAAGGTTACAAAACAGAAAATGTGCTCATAAATGTACAAGTGTATGTATATATTTATATGCATAAAGAGATGTCTAGAAAAAAGTTTTTCAAAATGTTAATATGATTATCTCTGGATTTTGAAATGATAAAATAGGTCAGAGATTATGCAGGACAGTATCCTTACAAAATGATGAACTTACTAGAGTGCTCCTTAAACATTGTGGTTTTGAGGTATACTCTTTCCCCCACAACTGGAAGACATATCAAAATACATTTCACTGTGATCCAATTATCAGGCTTCCCTACTCTCTTTTCAGCTCCAGTGCAGACATAGTGTTAAGAACACCAAAGTAAATTAGTAAACTCCCAGCCTCAAAGAGTTAAGAGAAAGGAAAGCAAATGCTATGAATAACTACAGGCCTGGAAGACATTCCTGTGAGATGAAAATGGCACCCTTCCTCTGACCAACTGAAGCTCCACACCAGGCCCTGTGGCCTGGTGAACAGAGTACCGACTACAGATCAGCTTGCGCCTGCTCTCTCAGACAACCACCTCTGGAGCAGTGCAAAAACGGCACAACCATACACAACATCCCTGGTCATAATGTTTAACTCTTTAAGGAAGGAAATAAGAAATCTCCTTTCTACCATCAGACTACCAAATACTAGGAGACCTGGTTGGCTCTCTTTTCCCTGTGTATACTAACTCTCCATGTAGGAGACATTATGTTCAAAGGACTGATTCTCTGAGCCTCTGACTCATGTCTGCTTCAATTATAAACCTAGCCTAGACTATTTTCATCTCCTTTTTCCTTGTTTATATGTTCAGTAAGCACATTCTTCTTGTAGGTTTCGTATCCAAAGAACAAATCCTGTTCTACACCCGACAAGACCTGTGTTTATACAAGTTTATTTACATTGTGTGTGTACTTTTTAACCTTCTTGTCAATCACTACATCCAAACTTTAACAAATGATATGACAAAACTGAAAAATAACACCACCAAGAGCTACAAAGGATATGCCATTGAAGGATTTATTAAGGTAAGATGAATATTTCATAAACATCACACATTCAAGGGATTCTATAACAGGACCTCCACATTTACAAGTTTAAATTTCAAGAACCATTTAAGTTGGTTCTACAACACCCATGTACCCATTCTACAGTAACGGGTAGCAATAAAGTACCAAAGAGAAGATCAGGCTGGAATGCTATCATTGGTACATTATGGATTATGACAAGATTATCAATCCAAAATGTCAGACTAGCCTTAAAAAGTGAACTGAACTGTATCAAAACAAACAAAAAAGAAAACAAAGAGTAGTAAGAGAAAACAAACCAAAAAGAGCTCAAATTGTTGGCATCCACCAATTTTTACTGAGCACTCATGTCATCGTGGTATCTAATAGCTGGGTGGCAAACTAAGAAAACAATGTGTTGACTTGAGAACATCACTGATAGCAGATGGCACTGGCCATAGCTAAATCTATCCCAAATACAGACAAAAGCCACACAAGGATTAATTTAACATGGAAATAAACATTTTAATTATGTGCTTGCTGAATGAGTATGTTTCTTTTACTTACAGTGAAGAAAAGACAAGAGGGAAAAAAAAAACTAAACCCATACATGAAAGGAACTGGAAGGCTTAGGTAGTGGTTCAGATGTTTTCCCATTAGAGAGCGGTTTGACTGGTATCAGAAGTTATAGATTAAAAAAACAAAAATGTAGCTACCACTAAAAATAAAGAAACAAATAAATGAATAAACTCTCTAGCAAGTATAAGATAAGCCCCTTATATCAGATATTTGTTGATTCAAACCTTAGGTAAATTTTAAGTTTTCTTGATTTAAGCTAATTCTATTTTGGAACAGATTTCAAATACAGCACTAAAAAACCCTTGAGACTTTACGGAGAACTTCCATTTTTAAGTGTATGAAACTTATAAAAACCTAAGATATAGCTGAAACAAGGTTACATGTTTTCTAAAATTTTTAAAATCAGAGCAAAACTTTTTCAAAATATTCTCTAAATCTAACATCAATTTTAAAACATTTCCTACTTGAATCCCTGATTTGGAGAATAACATCACTTTACCGTTTCCAGTGAGAGCTTCAGGGAGTTTTCCGTAATTGATCTGTCATCAGTGTTAGACTCTGACATAAAGTCTTTCACAGTAGTGAGGGGCACAGAAGAAATGTGACACTTCAAGGGGCCATTTTACACATCACATCCTTACCTTTCAGTTTAAAAGGCAAGACCCCGTGCCCTTCAGTGCTTCCATTTCAGAAGTGAAATTTCCAGTAAGGTTCATTAACACTTCTGATCTCGTAAGGACCCGGCCAATGACTATAATCTAACTTTAACCCATCTCGCCAGTGGTCAGCTTCCTGATTTTAGTCAGTGAAGTAGAATCTGAATGGTGACAGGCTCCCTCTCAGTCTCCAAAAACACTCTCTCCACCTGTCAGCTACCGCAAATTCTGACACAAGAGGTGCATACACTTAGATAGGGGACTTTGGTATTCAAAAATCCT
This sequence comes from Indri indri, assembly GCA_004363605.1. Lineage (NCBI taxonomy): Eukaryota > Metazoa > Chordata > Mammalia > Primates > Indriidae > Indri > Indri indri. The sequence continues at coordinate 60,209 of RJWJ010005531.1, forward strand.
TACTAATATGTTTTTACCCTGGTGGGGAAAGAGAGTTTATTTTACAGAAGAGGAAACTAAAGCTCAGAGTGGTTAAGTAAATTGTACTAGATTACACAGCTTTTCACGGGCACAGCAGGGATTTAAACCAAGGAAGCATGACTCTAGAAGAATCTTTGCTCTTCCTTACTATGTCACATTGAAGAAACGAGAAAAGGTAGGGATAGGTGAGGCAGAAGGACATTCTAGGTAAACAAAAAATTTCTACTGCTTCACAGTTCCGCCTCTGACCAGCCTGCTTTCTGGTGGACAAAAGATACTGTTATCATCCCTGCCCAGCAGCTACAGAGATAACGAACTAGGCTCTAGCTTGAAGTCATTCTTTCTGGGTATCTGCTCATCTTGGGTATGCATGTCATGCTGTTTAGCTGGCAAAGAGGACCGCATAGTCTCTTAGGATAGAGCTTGTTTTGATTCCACAAATAAAACCGGGCAGTTGACAATACGTTAGCTGAGAGATTCTATGACAGATCTGTGTCTCCATAAATGGGACAGTGCCCACCAAAGCCTCATCGCGGCTGTTTGCCACCATCCTTTCAAGACCAGCAGTTTGCAACAGAAGTCAACTCCTGAGAAGAACTTGGATGACTGCCACAAGGCAGTTTTATGAACCTTGTACGCTATTTTCCAAACCGGAAAGGGCTTAAATATGAAAGGCACATATTTCAAAGGTCTCTGCTGGTTCTCAAGGGAAACTCCTCTTTCGACTTCCTTTGCTGTATTACCCCCCTCTGGCATTTCAAAAACACAGCTCGGACCCTCCTTGCTACCTCTCCCCTCACACTCTTTCTGTGCCTTCTATCTGTCACTGCCGGTGCTTCAAACCACCTGAGCTTCACAAATTTAAAAGGCTCTGCAAGGGAAAGTTCACCATTTCATTTTACTGAAAAGAATCTCTGCAAGACCTTCGCAAATGAGCCAATGTCATTCTTTGACATCTTTTTTGGGCCCTACCCACCAGCAGCTTATACCTAAGCTGAAAAGCTTGGGCAGGGCAGAATTTTGGCATTCTTAAGCTGAAAAGTTTAAAACTGGAAGTGATCCTAGTGATGGCCTAGCTCATCCAGTGCTCTCATTTAACTCATAAGGAAACTGAAGTCCAGAGGGTGACTCCAAAGTCATACAACTAAGGAATAGCAAAGCCAAGGTGGCTAGACATTGCTCTCCACTTTACTGCAATGCTCTTTCAAGTAAAAATCAGAGAAGCATGAAATGATAATACGAAATATTACAGCAGTCCCAAGTTTGTGGAAGGAAAGAACAGGTGGTATGTATGTTGAGGGAGCAAGGAGAAGAGAAAAAGGAACAACATGGTTAATCACCATGGAGAATCTTCTCAGGTCCATTTTTTGGGGGAGGGGGGCGGCATAAAGTTAAGTGCTGGCTAGAATACCTCTAGCTCATAGAGTCCTAAACCTCAGCTCTTAGCTATCACCTTTTATCCCTTGAATTTTCATAGGTTATGTTTTCTCATTTGGCTATCAAGGCCAAAAGCAATGATGGTCTGCCCAAGCGGAACAGCCTAGGGTAGTCCAAGAAGCACAGAGTGACTCTGGCCAAGTCCCAATCCATATGCCTCTGTGTTGACCCCAACTGATGGGATCCTCTCCTGCAGTCTCAGTGCTCTGAGCCACTGGCAGAAGAACACACCCTGGGTGAAGTCACATGCCCATTATCAGTCTAGGAATTAATATTCTGGCGGTGGTGGTATCCTGAAAGTACATACTAACCACACCAGCTGTTGTAAGGGGTTCTCAGTACCTATTCCAGGCCCTGGTAAACACCAGGGTAAAAAGACAGGAATCTGTCAAGCCCAGTTCTTGTCTTTGGAACTGCCTTCAAGCCTCAGTACAAAAACACCATCAGGTGCCTGCAATCTGTAATCAGTGCTCTATTAAAGTACTCTCAGAAACGCCGGAATTATCCTGATTTCCACACACAGCTGCACAAGGTCCTGTTGGGTAACTGCAAGAGTCTTTACAGGTTCACTTAAGACTCCCCAGAAGCAACAAATTAGAATTCCTTGGTTAGAATCCAGCATCCTATGACAGTGAAATCTCCATGTGAGTGGGATGGGTGGGTAGGTGGGCATCCTTATTCTATGTCTTGAGATGTAACAGAATAACCTACAAATCCAGGTCAGACTCGAGGTCCGTATGCAAATGCAGCCTCTGCCCCACTCAATCAGCTCTTCTGTCATTCAATGTCAACCTCTTTTTAATCAGCATGTTCCAGAAAATAACTAACTTCTGACCTAACTAGATATGCAGTATCTGATAGGGAAGAAAAAAGTCTTAATTGAATACTACCATAACACGAACTCAATTAACACTAGTACAAGTTTAATGGTATCACACATTAACAAATTGTAACGACATTCAAGCACCTGTGATCAGGATCACCACCTAGAAGCTGGGGGCCAAGATACAGTGATCATTTCTCCCCTGCCCCAACCTGACAAGTGCTGTGATGACAAGAAGTCTACATTTGTCATCAGAGGATCTAGATCTGAGCCTGTCTTTGCCTTTACTTGATGAGTAACACTTCAGCAAAATCCTACCTAAGACCTGCATCTTCATCTTTACAATGGGATAGCGCCACTCACTTCACAGGACTGTTGTGAAGGACCAAAAAGGGAAATCATGAAAATCAGCTTCTGGGGTCTGTCTGCTCCCACCTGGGCTGCCCAGTCCTTGAAAGGCAGACAAGCACATCAGCATGTCAGCTTATATTTGCAAAAGCATGTGTATCGCAGTGTATTTTACAAAGCCTTTCCTGAAGTGTCATCCTATTTCATCTTACAAACTTATGAAGGTGGTATTATTGCCTCCGCTTGACAGGTAAAGAGAATGGATGAGTCTTTCTCCTACGTCTCATCCTATTCCCATTGCTCCCCTCTGCCTCGCCACATGGAACTGCCAATCTAAGCAGGAAAATGATGACAGCAGCCAACTGAAGCTTGCCCCACTGTGAGCGAAGTGTCGTTATCCAAGGGAGATGCAGAGTGGTATGGACATTAAAAAAACAAAAACAAAAACAGAAAATGGATACACAAAGAGCATGGTATGGTGGTGCTGTCCTAGACATTCAGGATACTGACAGAACAAGACCAATGAAGTCCTTTCCCTCATGGAGCTTACACTCTAGTAGAGAAGAAGAACAATCAACTAGGTAGCCAATCAATGCAGCAGCTGAGAAGAGATCAATATAGACAGGTCCTGTGGGTTCAGCAAATAGGCAAAGGGATAAAAAATAATAGCCACTGTCATTCACCATAAACCATCGATAGGAAAATCAAATAATGTGGGCTCCAAGCCTTCTGAGAGGATATTCCTCTAGTCTTGAATGACTATTTTTGTCCTAGTAGATTCTGCTCCTTATTAACAGAGGTAACGACAAAATATCATCTAGGGACAGGACCTATCCTTCTTCATTCAACAAACATTTACTGAGTAACCGCTATGATGTGGGCTCTGCATGAGGGTTGGAGATCGCAGACAAATTATATATATTTAAGGAAAAGTTTCCAGCCAAGAAGAAAGACAAGGAAAACAGGCAACCAACTAAATGAAGAATCTGAAGTTGCTGCTCCACAGCAGCAGAAGGCGCGGACACAGTTTAATCCTTCAGAGGCTGGTGATCAGAAGATACTTGCTCTATTAAGCCTATTCTTGAAATGTAATTAAAGAATTTAATTAAGTCTGCCTGTGCAGATTATGCAAGTAGATCTACTTCAACGGAAAGCCATAAGCAACGCTTCAGGAAGCCATTAGCTCTGCGTGTGTGACCTAGAACACATGTCTACTCTGGTCTCTGCTTCCACGTGGAATCTGCGCAATGGGCGTGCCCTGAACTGCCCCCGGTCTCAGGTGGAATACGGAGAACACTCTGCAGGGAACCATTTCTGCACAGAACCTACACACTTTCAGAATAGCAAGAGAAAGTACATAAGTGGTCATGGAGACACCACAAGTAAGAGGCGTCTGAAACAAATAGGAACTCTGCAAATGTCCATTTGGTACTAAGTATTTTGGGGACGAATAGGGAGGTGGAAGGAAAACTATTTGAAAAATGCTCATCTCCACCTGTGTAGAGAAGTTCACTGAAGTGGGAATGGACAGGCCTGAGGTCATAAATGCATAGTTTTGCAAGAACAACTTTTCATGGCTCACACACATCTTAAAAAACATTTTATGTAAGAGTTTGTTGTAAGAGTTGGGAGGACCTGGCAACACTAGGTCTGCACCCCACTATCTCTACAATCCCAAATTCACCAGTCCTCACCTCTCCCTATCCTTTCATCCAAACATGCCAGGTGACCTCCATCATCCAAGTTGCCCTGTTTTTCTAATAAGTGGCCTGTTCACTAATTCATTCCTGTCTGGTTACTGAGGCTGCAGTAGCTGATATAGATACTAAATTAATCAGCATGACTAGGAAAGTTGTAAGAATACATTTTCAGAAAGGTAGAGCACAGGTAAAAAAAAAAAAAAAAAAAAAAAAAAAAAAAAAAAAAAAAAAAAAAAAAAAAAAAAAAAAAAAAAAAAAAAAAAAAAAAAAAAAAAAAAAAAAAAAAAAAAAAAAAAAAAAAAAAAGAAGGTACTGCCCAAAGGGAGAATAAAGCAGAGATCAAGAGATTGTCATGTCCATTTGGGGGAACTGAACCAAGAGCATCAAAATAAACAAAAAACAAGACAAACATTCATACCCCATAGTTGTCTTAGAAGTTTTATAAACACTTTATATTCTCTCTCTCTTGCCCAACATGCCAACTACTCTGATAAAGTGCCACCCAGCAAGCTCTGGAAAGACAAATACTAATAAGGTGGAATGTGTGTTGAGGGGGAAAGTGGGGTGGGCATGCCAGGGGTCTTTATACAGCCAGCTGGCATAAACTTCTGGAGGATACTTCTTCCGTCATATTTACCAAAAGCTCTGAAAATAGGCAGAACCTTTCCAATACCAATTCTACTCCTAGGAATTTTTCCAAAGGAAATCATCAAACAAGTGAGCAAAGATGCATATTCAAGGATGTTCATCTACTCAACTGGTATTCTTAAAAATACCAGCCTGGTAGTTTTCTTTTGCTGATATCCTCTTTAATCTCTATATAGAATCTTAAAGAGTCAGTGTTCTACAGAAACTTGAGGGCCCAAACTTTATCTATGCATGTTTTCACCCTTTCAACTAGGCATTTCATTGAGTATCTATGTTCATGCGTGTGCTAGGAACTCAGCAATAAACAAGACAATTGCTGCCCATGGACAGGCCCACAGGGCAGGCACTGTCTGGAGACTATGCCGATGGAGCTCTGAACCTACAAGGGCACTCTTCATAACCACTGCTGTTTCAGGGACCACTGGCTTCACACTGAGAGCTTAAATACAGAAGATCTGCAATTGGTTTTTAAAAGAACTTTTATGTATAGCCTTTCCCTCATAGCCCCATGCAGCAGATTTCTTAGATTTCTGTGTTCACTTCAAAAGTACCTAGAAAGCAATAAATTACAAAATGCCAAAAAATCATTCCCAGGACAATCACCATTGCTTTACACAGTAAACATCATTACAGAATCGATCTGTTAATTCTCTGTGCCCTTCCATAACATGGAAATCACCTGTGCTTCTGGACAGTTGTGTCAATGTGACGGCTGATGGAACAGTTTCCCGTAAGGTAAGCCTAACCCAACCCAGCCATACGTAGGAAGCCCCGAAGAGACAGAAGACAGGACTGGGAATCAGGAACTTTTACTAGCCAAGTTAAGATAAATAAATTAAAACATATTAAGACAGATAAATAACATATCTTTTTCAAAAAAGTACCAATGCCTTAATTGGTTTGATGACTGGTTGATGACTTGGGTACTTCCTGGCTGCAGCATTCCTTGAGGCTGAGTGATTTACAGAATGACTATGCTGATTTCCACTATTCTCATTCTACTCCTCTGTTATCATATACTTCTCAATGGTATGTAAATATAAAGACAGCTCACTGTTCTTAGACAGAGAAAGCACAATTAAATGCAAAAAATGTCAATAGAGTGCAAAAAAAGAACTTTTCATTTTTTTCCTATGCAATTAACTTAGAACCCACATGGAAATTAGCCAAGAAAGAATGCTCAGAAAAAAACAAGCTTAATTACAGAATCCACATCCCATAGATACCTACTCTATCCATTACAAAATTAGGATGCTCTAATTTCTTAACAGAAGTTGAAGGAAAAAATTCCAAAAAGAATCTCGTTTGAGAAGTATCCACTGAGCTAAGATTTTATTCTATATCATTAAGTACTGAAGAACTCAAAAGAGAAAAAAAAAACCAAACACTTCAACAATCAGATTTTAATAAGAAAGGCACAAAGAAGAAAACTAGAAGAAAAGGCATAGGAAGAAAAGAGAAGATTCTATAGTATTTCCAAAGACCCAGGCCAATCAACCTAAAGACAACTCTACAGATCAGGGAACTCGTTTCTTGGTAGAAGAGGCCAGGCACCAAGGCAAGGGTCTAGGAAGCAGAGAACCTCCAATGGACCTTACTATTTCCAAGCATCTGGCCTCAGAATGCCAGCAAGGAGGCCACCCACCACCAGGGTGGGCTCTGTTCCACTAGACAGAGCATGTGTTTAGCCAGTGACCCACGTATGATATGTCTTTCTCAAAGATAACTTGAGAAGTGGAGATTTCTTCTCCACTTTCTTACACGAGCATGACGGCTGCCCTCACCACTGTACCTAAGGCATGTACAGTGGTTACATGCACCATTTAGTCCATGGGTTGCAGAATGGCTAGACTGGATCAGGAGAGAACTGGAGTTGGGACAGATATCATTGAGAATCATGGATTCAGACTGAGTGATGCTTTTTAAGTGGTCCCATGGCTGCTTCTCTGTGTAGCAGCTATGACTTTCAGATGTTCCCTGTTAGGGAAAAGCTAAGTGAATGTGTACTTTTACCTGTGAGAATTGGATTACATTAGAAGAGGGTATCTTTGGCACTGTGTGTGGGAAATGAGTTATGAGCCAGGCAGGCAGGGTCATGCCTCAGAATGCCTTGCTTCTCACTTTGTGCTTTTGACGGAAGCTGTCAAACCTCCTGATTTTCTGAACCACATGGTTATGCCTCCCCAGTCGGGCTGAGTAGACTGGTAGGCGGAGGGAGGGCCTTGACTTAGGAAGAGTCTACACAGCTACAATATGGTCTTGCTTGAAAAGATAAACTGAGACAATCAGATTCTGAAAGAATACCCAATTAGTACTGGGAGCTGAAGCTCCAAGGTCAGTTATGCAGAGTGAGGCTCAGATGAGAAGGCTGATCACATGCAAGCCAAAGTCACAGAGAAAGCTGATCTGTAAACTGAGGAAAGCGCAGTGCAAAGAGAGAGAGAGAGGACAGAGAGGATGGGGAGAGAGGAAGAGACAGGAGACAGAAGGAGAGAGCTGGGGTGGGGAGAAAGGAGGCAGCAGAGA
>RJWJ010005532.1:0-19680 GCA_004363605.1 Indri indri
ACAGGCATGCGCCACCATGCCCAGCTAATTTTTTCTATATATATATATTTTTTTTTTTTAGTTGTCCAGATAATTTCTTTCTATTTTTAGTAGAGACGGGGGTCTCACTCTTGCTCAGGCTGGTCTCGAACTCCTGACCTTGAGCGATCCACCCGCCTCAGCCTCCCAGAGTGCTAGGATTACAGGCGTGAGCCACCGCTCCCGGCCAGTTAATATTTTTATTGACGTATTTTGTCACCAAAAGCATACATCACGTGTTACCGCAGAGACTGGGACAAGAAGCTGACAAATGCCCTTTTTCTCTTCATGCTGTTGTGTCTGGCCTTGTGAGGGGGTGGCCCCATGTGAAGGCAAGAATGCAGAGGACACTGTTTCCTCTACTCCCTTTTCCCAAAGTTCCCACTGCAGGGCTGCACCCATTGTGAATCCAAAACCCATACCTGTCTTTAGCTTTATCGCAGCTTCACTTTGTTCTTAACAAATAGGAACACTAGCAGACCCCTCTCCAGTTTCTTAAATCTCACTTGTATCATTTCGCCCATCATACCTGTCTAAAAACCCCCTCCCCTAAACATTTCCTCCCATCTCCCTTGGAAGTCTCTTTATGGGGCAGTTCTTGGTCTATTTGAGAGTGGGGGTTGTCTTTTCTAATGTGGAGCTAATTTATTCATATCAGCCCAGCTACAAAAGGCTCCCACCTGTTGGTTGATTCATGATCATATAGCAGTTTTCACCAAATGGTTGCCTGCATCAGGCATGCAATTTTAGTAGAAGCTGTGGAATCTGGAAATTACTACTGGAATAGCTGGAAAGCCAAGTGAGATACTCCAGGGCAAAAACACTCATCCACTCTGCACTTACTCCCTGAGCACATCTGAGCTAGGCTCTGGGAGTGAGGAAGCAAAGTCCAAGGCTGGGCCCTGCCTTCCAGGAGGACGGCCAGTTGAAGAGAGACCTGTGCACAGATTCCTGCAGCCCACCATATTGGTAAGTAATAGGTGCTGCGTTCAGACAGTGAGTATTACAGAAGGTAGAAATGGGAAAGAGCATAAAGAATGAATTTTAAACAGAAAATTCCGGCATCAACTGCAGCCCCAATACCCAGAGTTTACTGACTCTTTATGGGGGCATAACTGCTGGGGACGGAGCACCCGTCAGCTGACTCAAATGCTGCCATTACACCATGATCCATACATCATCACTGACTATTCACGGGATGAGGCTTTCTGTTTTGGAATGTTTCTGGGGAACCTCAGTTTTAATCTTGCCTTTGTCCTTCCAGCATGTCCTCAGATGAAAAGGTAGCTTTTAGAGCAGTAGGAAAATTTAAAATAAATCTGGAGGAATCGGTGCCTCTGCCTGTGGGCTGGGAATCATCCAAGACTACACCACACGAATGAGCTCCAGTCGGAGAGGTATTCCAGAGGTACCCCCGGTGCAGGGCAGGTTCCACATCTGGAAGTTAATTATTTGGCACTCTGCACACATTTCCCCATAGAGATAATATATAAATCCAGGTTCATTTTCAGACCAGGCTGACAAAGCTCACGTAGTAGCTCACATAGTACCAAAAGCATAGTGCCATATTATTTTCTCCATATTTTTGTACTGAAATGTAAGTTGCAAATAATTCACCTTTTAAAGTGTACAATTCAGCCATTTTTTAGCATATTTATAGAGTTGTGCCACTCTCTGATTTTAGAACATTTTGTTAGCCCAAAAAGAAGTCCCATACCAATTAGCCATCGCTCCTCCTTTCCCCAGAGCCCAGTGCAACTATTAATCTACTTTCTGAATCTACAGATTTGCCTATTCTGAACATTTCATATATGTGAAATCAAAGAATATGTGGCCTTTTGTGTCTGGCTTCTTTCACTTAGCATATCGTTTTCAAGGCTCATCCATGTTGTAGCATATGTCAGTATGTCATTTATTTTTCAAAAGCCTTTTAAAAGTTCATACTTTTTGCCTCTAATGGAATTCCATTCTAAGAATTTATACTATGGAAATAATCAGAAAGGCACAAACGGATCTGTGTATAAGTGTGCATCAAAATATTATGTATGAGAGGAAAACATGGAATGCTCAATAATAAAGACTGATTAAATGTATACATTCATATGACAGAATATTATGCAACATTAATAAACAAAATTATGAAGGATATTGTTAGGAATAGCTCATTGTTAAGTGAAGAAGGTTAAAAACTATATTTTATTAAAAAATATTTGATGAGAATGATATTAACCAAAATACAGGTTGAACATCCCTAATTCAAAAATCCAAAATCTCAAATGCTCCAAAATCTAAAACTTTCTAAGTGCTGACATGATGTTCAAAGGAAATGGAGCATTTCAGATTTTGTATTTTTAGATTAGAGGTGCTCAACTGGTAAGTGTAATACAAATATTTCAAAATCCAAAAATATCTGGAATCCAAAATATGTCTGGTCCCAAGCATTTTGAATAAGGGATACTCAACCTGTATACTACTGGGTATCTTTGGGTAACAGAAATATGGATGGTTTAAAATTCCTTACTTGCATTTATATACTTTAAAATTTTCTTCAATAACATGGATAATCAGAAAAGTAATTTGTCTATAATACGTTTTTTCTATTGGAGAAAAAACAACTTTTGGAATGTGAACAGAAAGGCACTCAGAGTTAAATTCAGAGTCCCTCATGTTTTCATTTATCTATATATAAAAAATCTATATATAAAAACAAAAATAAGAATAAGCCCATCAGTAATTATTTTTTTAAAAAGTTACGAAAAGCAGGAAAAAAGGCAACAAAAATGCAGAAATTGATTTAGAATACAGAAAAGTAGAACTGGCCAGGCGCGGTGGCTCACGCCTGTAATCCCAGCACTCTGGGAGGCTGAGGCGGGTGGATTGTTTGAGCTCAGGAGTTCAAGACCAGCCTGAGCAAGAGCGAGACCCCATCTCTACCAAAAAAATAGAAAGAAATTAGCTGGACAACTAAAAATATATAGAAAAATTAGCCGGGCATGGTGGCGCATGCCTGTAGTCCCAGCTACTTGGGAGGCTGAGGCAGCAGGATCGCTTGAGCCCAGGAGTTTGAGGTTGCTGTGAGCTGACGCCACGGCACTCTAGCCAGGGCAACAGAGTGACACTCTGTCTCAGAGAAAAAAAAGAAAAGTAGAACTGACCGATAATCCAAGAACTGGTTCTTTTTAAAAACAAAGAAAACATGAGAGGCTGATTACTTGAGCCCAGGCATCAGAGGTTGCAGTGAGCTATGATGATGCCACTGTACTCTAGCCCAGGTAACAAAAAAACCAAATATGCTAGAGTTTAAGAATCTGACAAGAAAAGCAAGCTCAACAAATAAAATTAGAAATAAAAAGGGGATCTCACCAGAAACACAATGTTTAAAGTACACAAAAGTACATGCTACTAAATTTGAAGGTATGGAATAAATGAGAAAGTAAATTACGGAAGTAGACTCAGAAGTAAAAAAGTTCAAATGATCAAAAAGCAAGAAACAGATCTTTTAGGAAAGTTATCAGAGACTTACCTTCCTGAAAAGTCTTCATTACAAATAATTTTTAAAGCAAGTTCTCTCAAAACCAAGAAACAACCAATCCCAAAGTTACATAAAATGTTGCAGAACACATAAACTCACAGAAAGTTACTAAATGAATTTTTGAGGCTAGTTTAACTCTGAAATCAAAACACAACAAAGGCAATATGTACAACTATTATGTATCCATAAAAATTAAAAATATTAAAAAAATAAAAATTTTTTAAAAACCTACAACAAAGGCTACCTCCTACCCCCAAAGATAGCATACACACCAATGGGAAAATTCTGAATACAAAATTAAGGAGTAAAATTCAACATTACCAAGAATGATTTATTATTAGGAAATGTGCAAATAACTAAAACCAAATTGAACATCTAAATTAATACTTAAAGCACTCCAATGAAATTCAACACCTATTCCTATTAAAAACTCTAAAAATCACAAATCAAAGAATAATCATTTACATAGTTAAAAGTGTCTCTCTCCAGAGAGTAAGTAAAGAACAAAATTAATGGAGAAAAAGTACAAATACTCCAAGTAAAATGAGGAATAAACCAAGAGCAGTTAGATCAATACAAAATAAGTAGAAGTTTAAATGAAGGGGGGGAAAATCTCATTCATATCAGCAACATCAATAATAAATCCATAAATAAATAAAACAAAATGAAAGTACCTGAAACTAACATTCGCCCAAAATGTCAAAACAAGAGGAAAATTACTCATCTTGACTGAGTTATAAAAGAATAATTTTTAAAATTAGGGGGCATACTTTATGTCTAGATGAAATAGCCTAATAACATAAAGAAAAATATTTTTAAAGATTCTAGTGCTACCATTAGAGTCATACATTAAACAGGCAGGTGCTAAAGTCAGCCCATAAAACCAAAATTGTAAAGTCATAAAAGAAGATGCTATATAGCCATTAAATAATATGGTGAGCATTTAGATCAGCTGACATGGGAAAACGTCCACTGTACACTGTCCAGGGGAAAAAAAACAAGTGTAAACCCAAAGGCTCTGCACGCTGGATGCACATAGATAAAGACACAGACATACGGAAATAAAGATGAACACTCTGGAGTAGGCAGTTGGCCAACTCTTGAGTGGTAAAATCACACAATTTGATGCATTTAAACTGTTGCAGAAAGTCCTACATTAACTTTTGTAAATTTAGGAGGAAAAAAGTTTATATGTAAAAAAGACAAAAAAAGAAAGGAAATGAACTAAAATATTAATATTCTATGTTTTCAGGTGGCTGACTTATGGTTGTTAACTTCTTTAACATATTTTCTACATTTTCCAAATTTTCTAGAATAATCACAAAAAAACAAAATTCTGTACAGAACTGTTAAGACATAAACCATAACACATTAAAAAAATTCATTTGGCCCTCTTGTTCTTTTGTGCTTACATGTACCAAATTCTCAGCTATTCTCCAAGTACAGTATTATTTTCTGTATTAAATTCAAAATGTATCAGGAATCATTCCAATCAGAAAGAAAAGGATGAAAAAGCTTGAACTGTTTGCTCATATTCGTTCGAATCAAAAAAGAAAGCCAAGCATGGTAAAGAATCAAGAAAGGTGTGACTTAAGAATCTTACCGTAAAACTATTGTTGACGTTTTTGGTGCTGGATTCAGCCACGCTGGCATCTGTCAGATCCACTTCATCAAATATGATCGACTGGAGAGAGACAAACACAGGGAGTAAGGCACACCAGGACAGGCACATCCCTACACACCAGCCAGCGCCAACCCCCACTCCCCTGGCCCCCACCAAGCACCCACAGACACCTAACACCTTGAAAGTATAGCATCTTATCAATAAGCCAAACCATCCACCCACCTGCTTCTTTTTAACCGAGAGCATGAGGTTCACAGGTATAGTGCCAGGGTTTTTTTTTTTAATCTAGGGAATTCATTAGAGATTGCATTAGTGGAGGGGGAAAAAAAATCTAATGCTGGTATTTCTATATTTATTTTTTTGTAACACCAAAACACTACTATTAATACCAGCATTCACTTTTAAATGTGAAAAATGTCTTCACATAGTGTTCCACCTGAGAGAGTCTGGACTGAGGATTCTCTGTCCTTCAGCTAGCACATTTAAGGGGACAAGTCCCAGCTGAAATAAATTATACTGGGGGAAGACAGACAGGCCCAAACAGAAGGGATCTGGCCGTGAAAGAAAACAAGGGAGCAGAGCAGAAGGAACCTAGTCTTGCAGAGACAGGCAGGCCCCAAAGCACGGCTGGGAACTAGGCCTGGGGACCTCCTCCCACTGCCCGCCTCTCTTCCCAATCCCACACCTCCTGTTTACCATGCCATTCCCTCTATTCTAAGATGACTCTATGCAGAAGCCCTTAAGGAAATACTAAGAAAAGAGACTCAAACTTTTAAGTAACCTACTCATCCCCTTCCAAGAGAACTAAAATAATTGTAAGGGGTGTTTTTTAAGTGAGAGATGTGGTCAGAACACTTTCTAAACAAGCTGCTTTGTTGGATATCAAATTTTAATGGAATAACTTTCTAGGCATATATCTCCAAATGTAAATGATTCAGATTCCATATTTTTAGTATCAAAATATCAGTAATGGCACCAATACTGATACAAAAATATAGGTATTCAGAACACCAGCCAACACAGTAGTCTTTAAAATGTCTAACACCACATTCATTTAAACGGGCAGTAACTTGTAACTTTCACTGGCTCCTCCTCCGATGGCATCTGCCTGGTGATTCTGACTTTAAATCTTACCTACAACAGAGTATACAAAAAGAAGGCTAATTGCTAGAAAGCGTAGAAGTAAAGAATTTCACATTTATGTTCACATACCAAGAAGCCGAATACACTTCAAAAAAATTTTTAGTCCATAATAAGAGATTCATAAGCCTGTGATCCCCCATCTTTCTGAAAGAAAGAGATCCAACTGTGGTTATTTCTGTGACCCTTTTTTCCTTTCCCCACTGGTGATGACATTAAAGAAAAGGAAAATGAATGAAAATTAATTATTATAAGAAATAAAACAGGCTTTGAGAGAATGAAACCTGACTGCCTAAGCATTACAAATCTAGCTGGAAATCACAGACCTGAGAACCGAAGTTCTTCTCAAGCACCCGCTGTGGCTCCAGGGATGCTTTCTTCTGTGCTTCCCTGCCAGGGCCTCACCTTTGCAGTTTTGGCATAGTACAGCGTCCGCCCTCGAAGCTTAAAGTATCTCCTTTTTGATCGCTGGAATGAATTGTTCTGTTTGGTCAGCATCCCCTCTTTGATGATGGTCTGAAAGCACAGAAACATACTCATGGACTTGCATTTGCAGGGTGCCCTTCTGCTCCTGCAGCTGAAACGCACCCTGTTGCAGCTGATGCACACTCGGGTCTCCACAGAGAAACATTTCTCACACTCTGGCCCGACCTTTACTTTTGCACAGGCTGAGCGTGCTACCAGGGGAGGGGTGCACCGGTTCTTTAAGGAGGGTGGTGCCTGTGTGGGACAGGGGTGTCAGAGGCCCAGGGTGTGCCCTGGACAAGCCCAGCACATGAGCAGAAGGGGACACTGAGGCTGGCAGGATCACAGCAGTAATTGGCAGCCAAGAGGACGACTGAGATGCCGGCACATTCTCCAACTTTAGCATTTGGTATTTTTCAGCTATTCTTGGCCCCATCTCCATGTTCTCTGGCTTCCTGCCATTTCTCAGGATCCTGCTGCCAAAAGTGTCCGCATCAGTTGCTCTGGGGTTCTGGGGTTCAGCATGGTTCCAGGCCTGTGCCCTCCTCAGCCTGCTCCTCCACTCACAGGCCAGGCATGTGCACTGGGAGAGAGAAGTGCCTCGGCCGCCGGCACCGAAACTCCTCTCATCCCGTGATCTGATGAGTCCACCCCACGAAAGGAGATGTCCTCTTCAGAAAATCCAGAAGTGGACACAGTGCCTTGGCTCAATCAAAGCCAAGAGCAGAGGAGACACAGCTTGTCCCGGAGCTGTCCCCTCCCCTTGTGCCCCATGGGCCGGACTCCTAAGGGGATGGTGAGCCCCCCACCACTCGAAGTCAAATGCTCAAGGAACTACTTGGGCATGAGATGTTCTGAACCGCTCAGAGCCACTAACATGGTCAAAACGAATAAACAGCACACATGAAAACAAGAAGCTGGCTCTCAGCATTTGCACACTTTCTTACACCCCACCTAACAGAAAGGGCCATTCCACAAGGAGTCTCATCATGCAAATACAGGGAGAATTTATAAACATTCTGTTCAAGGACAAGCATATTGGTTCAGAGAAACTTTTGTTTAATTACCTAATCCCATATAGCTTTGCATGCTTTGTAATTTTTTTAAAACAGTATAAGCATGAAGTACATCTGTGGCCACTTAAAACTACCCAAGATAAAACCAGCCAAGAACAAGACACAGAAACCTCATGTCACCCAAACGTGTCAGAATGCAAGAGCAGAACACTGACTGTGCTGTCAGGACCCTCCATCAGCCTATTCATGACAGAGGAGGGAGCAGAACAGAGACAAAGGCTGCAGAAAGCCCCCAGCTCCACATACCATCAACACACACATGGACGGGCACCAGGACCCACACCTGGGCAGCACAGTGCAGGCCAGCACACAGTACCCCAGAGTCTCCTCTCCTTCCCCACCACAGGGCATCCTCATGGTGCCCCTTCTGGGCAAGGTGGGCTGGCCACACATGCCACGACCACGTGCCAATCAGGATGGACTCTGTGCTTTCAGTGCTGGCCTCGTGGTACAAACAGCAGCATTTTCCAACTCTAGAGGATCAACCCAGGGAAAAACTGCTGAAGAATCTACTTATTCATTCTGCGGCTTATACCTTCACCTCGAACTTCTGAAGAAGGCACCCTCCCTCTCTCCCCAGTAATTAAAGAGTAGCAGGAAGAAAGAAGAGAGGAACACATTATCCAATGATCAAGTATTCCGGTGAGGCTTGCTTGCCAGAAGTGGCCTCCCCACCCCCATCCCCAGAACCATCTTCACTCACAGTAGAGATCCCCAAGCTATAGTCATTGGCAGCCGGGTCTTGTGTGAACAGAAAAAGGATGATCCCGGGCAGAGAGAAAGCCCCACCCTCTAAGCCTGGTAGCTAGGATATAGACCAGTCTGCAGTGTGGACGGACTGGTGATGGGTTTGTTTCCAAACATCCTTTTCAGACCCCAGTACACATGGATGACACTCATTTCAAATACATCTGTACAGAACAATGCCAGCCACAAAAGCCTGAAACAAATACCAGGAGACCCCTTCTATGCTGACCTCAAAGGACTCACCCTGTGAAGACACCTGTCCTCGCCCCCCCATTCATCTTCCTTACCTCTGCGGGGGAAGTCATCACTTCCATGTCTTTCCTAAATGCAAATTAAAAAAAAAAGACAACAAAACCAAGAAGCCAAAACCCAGAAAAGTTATAAGTTATCTTTAAAGGACAGATGCTAGAGTATTTTTTCTTGCATCTCTTGCTGTGCATCTCATACATAAAAGAAAAAGCAAAATTAAAACACTACACCACACACGCCACACGCACACACATCTTTCAGAAGGCGGATGAGAGGCTGCGATCTTGGGCTGCCCAAGGAGAGCTACTGCTCTATTTATAGAACAAGAGTGCTCAGAAAAAGACTCTGGTGGGTTTCAGCGGAAAAGGCTGGGGAAAAGATAAAGACCATTATTTCTCTGAAGCTTTCTCAGAAACTGCATTTCTTCTCCTGATTCGCTGCCCGTGGATACTACAGATATGCTTCAGAATATTTTTAAACACTCTGTCAAAAGCAATGAACTAAAAGTGGTCAAGAAAATAACACCCCTAAATAATCTGTGTGTTTTGCATTTGGCAGCCTGTGAAAGGCACCCACAGGAAACGCTGCTCAGCTGGCAAGGCCCCTCCTTACCCCACAGAGCAGAACCAGGAGCCAGAGATCCAGACCCAGCACGGTTTGCTCGGGGCATGCAGGACTTTGAGTCACTCTGTCAGGTTCCGTGCACAAACAAAAGGGCCAACGGTCATTCGAGGCATCCAGGGGGCCCTTATTAAGATCAGAGACAAATTTGCAACACACGCAGGCGCTGAGAAAATGCTCAGCAGCCAAAGAGCAGCAAGTGGAAAAGTGAACACTCGCCTGCCAACAAACACAGGCAGGAAACAAATCCTGATGCTGGACTCAGTGAGGACGCCCAGAAACAAGCAGTAAGCCTGAGCCTAACCATGGCCCTGAGTGCCACGGCCACCCACTGACAGGACAAACACAAGCCCAGCCCATAGGCTGAAGACCACTACATGCACCTGCTATGGGAAAGGACAAGTCCCCAGTGGTCTCTGCTTAAGAGTAAGACAGCTCTGGAAATGCCCCTGAAAAGTGGCTTCAAACCAGGAGGTAGAGAAAGTCCAAAACAGGCTCCTTGAGCCCTGGTCAAAAGCCGACCCACCAGGCATTGTCTGCCTGAAAGGGGCCAGTCACAGGGTGAGGCTGCCCTCTGGTAAGTCAGTGGGGACCTCTTTCCTTCCTCAAACACGCAGCCATGCCACTAGGTGCCAGACACTATGCTGACCTCTGAGGGCTACACAGAAAGGGGCTCAGATCAGAGGAGGATGGATGGGCACCCAAGGGGATGCTCTGGGACACAGGGCACAGGGGAGTCAGCATGCCCCGAGAGGGAGGCTGCACATGGCAGGTCTTGGGACAGCAGTCCCAACCTTTCTGGCACCAGGGAGCGATTTCACGGAAGACAATTTTTCCACAGATGGGGGGCAAGGGGGACAGAGCCCGTGCAGCACAGCTCTTAACAGGCCACGGACAGGTATTGGTCCGCAGCCTAGGAGTTGGGACTGCAGTCTTAGGAGACTGAACAGGCAGGAGAGGAGGGGCTGCCCACAGAGGCCCATAAGCTGGCCCTCAGGGCCAAAGACAGAGCCCAGCTGAGGCAGGAAGATGGGGGGACACCCCAGATCACTGGCTGGCCATTATCATGAAGGTCACGAGGGGCCCAGATCAGGGAGTGGTGGCTCAGAAACATACGCTAGAAAGATGACTGTGGCCACAGTGTGGAGGAAAGGGGAAGGGGGTGCAACCTGGAGGCAGGCGGAACACTCCAGAAACTTTTGAAAGGGGGGAGCTAGTAACACAAGAGTCTGGGGGGAAAGAGATACAGACACAGGTTTGAGAGATGTTCAGGAAAAAGATGTGGTGATTGATGGGGGGTGAAGAAGAGGAGACAGGACAGAAACCCTGGGGATGGAGGGAGGCGGGTTCATTTGGGACATGGAGAACCTGCAGGCCTTGACAACGTCAGGGGTGTTCGGTGTGACAGCCGGCCCTGTGGGTCTGCAGTGTGAGAAGGTGTAACACAGGAGATGCCTAGCTGAGGGCCCCTGGAGAAGGCGGGGTGCCGGGGGTGCGAGGAGGCCCAGAGAAGCGGGACCCAGGGACACCCACCTCAGGGGCAGAAAGGAGGAGGGAAGGCCAGGAAGAAGAATGAGAAGAGTGGCAGAGACCAGGGGAGACGAGAAGGCCTCGAGAAGCCCACAGCAACGATGCGGAACACAGCAGCAATGTCACGAATGAGACCTGGGAAGAGACCAGAGGAGGTGGCCACAGGAAGTCCCCAAGGGCCCTGCCAGAGCAGATTTGGTGGCCTGACAGAGGCCAAAGCCAGATCAAATCACACTGAGTGTGACACAGACAGGAGGAAGCAACAATGATAGGGTTTTTTTTAACTTGCATGTTTTTTAACTTTTTATAAACATGGAATCATACTGTACATACCGGACTCTAACTTGCTATTTTTTGTCATGATATATTGTCGACATATGTCCATATTAGTAAACGTGGTTTTTGTCAGCTACAGAGTATTTTACTGTACCAATGTGCCCTGCATCATTCAACTGCTTCCCATTGCTGGGACGTTTAGAATGATTCCCACTCAATACTATCAACAACATCTCAATGACTATTCCTGTAACTAAACATCTGCATATGTCCTTAATTACTCCTTAGAGAAAACCTCTAGAAGTGGAATTTGGGGATCAAAGATAGCCCGGAAACAGATCTTGGAGATTTGGAAGCTTGACATGTAACAGAGGTGGCACGGGGGGGGGGGACAGATCGGGGAGGAGATGGGGCCAACACAACTGGGGACCCAAGAGGGAAAACGCAACTGGCTCCCTCCCTCTCGCCCCAGATGCAGGAACTCCAGGTGGATCCAGATACAACGCAGCGAGAGACAAAACATTAAAGCTTCCAGCAGACAATGCAGGAGAACTTCTTTATAACTTCGGAATTGGGAAGGGTTTCTTAAATATGATTAGAAAAAAATACTAAACATAAGATATGACTGCTAAATTCAACCATATTACAATTGAAAACTTCTGCTCATCAAAGATACCTCAAATAGGAAAAAAAAAAAAAAAAAAGCCTCGGTCTGGGAGAAATATGTGCACTACTGCTGACAGCCAGAGAGTCAGTAACCAGAATACACAACAACTCCTGCAGAATGATAAAAAAGAAAAAAAAAAAGAAAGCCATCAAAAAGAAAGTCAGCAGAAAGTATGAACCAGCATTTACCAGGAGAGTTAAGTCGAATGGTGACTAAACTTGAAAAGATGCTTAACCTTGGGGGATGTGGCAGGAGAGAGCCCACGGGCGACAGCCTGGCGCCCCGACGCGTGGCCACATCCACACATACACAGTGCATGCCTGTGCTTCACAACTTACGTGAGTACTGCATGCATTATTTTGTATGTAAAATGGTAAAGGGACAAGCAAAGTTAATCAATAAAAGATAGAAGTAGACTCCCAGGCTATCAGTGTCTTGTGCATTTAAGTGTAAGAACTTCCACATTTACCTGGTAAAAGAAGCAAATGAAAACAGCCGCCAGGTAGCCAACTAACGAAGAGAATCAAAGAAGCCACCCCAGGAACACATCTCCAGAGGCTGCTCTCAGAGAGCCACCACCCTGCCCAAGGGGACCAGGACAGGGGCTGTAGACAGACAGCTGGGAAATTGGGTTGGGGATGGGGGTGATAAAAATAATAAAAGGAGAAAGGAGTGAAAATTAGCCGAATGTTCACTTCAGCCATCTGTATGTCCTTAAATCTTTTTAGTCCTTCAACAAATTTACCTGAACCTATGTTAGGCAACACCATCCAAATTCACAAAGTCCAAAAAAAAAGTGGGAATATTACCATAAGAAATTAATATACAGAAGGACTATTAAAATGTTTCAGTGGGAAGAAGCTAGTAAAACTTATTACTATCAATATGCATATCCCTTTAAATTTTTGTGAGCATTTTAATATTTATTTGCCTTAATAGAACACTTGTGGTCTATGAGACAGACACTAATACTCCAATTAACAAATAAGAAAACTGGTCAACAGAGAGACTGAGTAATTTTTCTGAGGTTAAATAGATAATGACAGATCACAAAGGAATCTCTGGCCTCCTTATTCCCATCTGAAAGCTTATTCTACAGTTTACAGTTTGTGAATACCATAATTCATAAACAGAAAACAAATAGAAAATAATCTGTTCACAAAACATAAGGGATATACAATATATTCAAAGCCATACAGGTTATTTAAATGCTTAACTAATACATACCATATCTACTAACCACATATTAGCCATTTTTACCTTTCAATCCTCACACCAATTTTGGAAGGAGGTAGTAATATTCCCATTTTATAGATTAGGAAACTGAGAAGCAGAGGAATTAAATAACTTACTCAAGGCCACACAGCTTGTGAATGGCAGACCAAGGATTCAAACCTAGGACCTAGAGAGCCTGGCCAATAGCACGTGCTGGCAAAATGAAACTTTAGCATAAAAGTCTGCTGATAACTGATTTAAACTAATTAGGCAAAGGTAAATTCCTCCACCTATTCAAAACATGACCCACCAATTCATCCTGATTCAGAACTACCTCCAACTTACCACAACCCCCCTACCTGTCACCTAATCTTATCCTGTCAGAATGTGCGAGTGTGTACACCTGGGGCCACAAAAAAAACCTGGGGCCACAAAGGAGTGTTCTCCATGTCAACGGCACCAACAACCAGCAGAAGGGCAAGCGAGGCACCTGCCGCCCTGCTGGAGTCTCCGCGCTGCAGAGCTGAGCCCCACGTCCGGTGCTGGCACAGTGACGGAAAGGAACCCAACATAGATTTCCTAAAGGCCCCCAACGCCAGCTCATGGGAATAGGACAGTCACCCTTTTACCAATCTAGAGAATCCCATACCCCCTTTGCCACCACCCTGGTTTTCCTCCTCCAACGCACTGCCACCAAGATTAAAAGTGACCGTGTCCCAAAGCCCCATGTCATTAAAGTTTCCACTGAGAGGAGGGGAGAGGCCTCATTCTTGCCCCCACTAACGTGAAGAAGGAGCAAACCAGAAAAGAAGCCAAAAAGTGACCCCAAAGTGAAATGTTCAAATCCCTAACAGAGCTGCTCCTAGATCTTCCCTTCATTTGGAGTTCATACTCACTTCCCTCCGTTCAGGGGCACTGTTCTCTTACTGTGGCACGGCAGACACTTGTTAACACCCCACACACACTAATTTCCTCCCCTTGTTGCTAACAGGACCTAGATTCTGAATAGGGTGATATTCGGGCGGGCGGATTGTCTGAGCTTCGGAGTTCAAGACAAGCCTGAGCAAGAGCGAGACCCTGTCTCTACTAAAAATAGAAAGAAATTAATTGGACAGCTAAAAATATATAGAAAAAATTAGCCGGGCATGGTGGCACATGCCTATAGTCCCAGCTACTTGGGAGGCTGAGGCAGTAGGATTGCTTGAGCCCAGGAGTTTGAGGTTGCTGTGAGCTAGGCTGACGCCACGGCACTCTAACCCGGGCAACAAAGTGAGACTCTGTCTCAAAAAAAAAAAAACAAAACCGCCTGTGACTAGTTACTACTTTGTTTTATTTATGAAGAAACTGAGGTCCAGAGAGGACATGGACATCGACAAGAGAAGGGATAGATGTGAGATTCAAACCCAGGGCTGTCTGATTTCAACTTTCTCCATGCTTCAATAGCAAATTAAAAAATTGGGGGAAGATTTACTTTTCATTATTTTTGTTTTTACAAGTTCGGACTGAACTATGGCCTTAACTAATCATCCTACTTTTTCTGGGGGTGAGAGTATGCACAGACCCACCTCCACTGCACACCAAGTCCACCAACCTTAACAACTAGCAGCAAGAGCGACACCCGCATATACACACACTATTTGTAGGTCAGTTAAAGTAGGAAAGACTAACTCGACTTCTATGAATCCTGTGGAACAAAATCCATCTCCCTGTCAAGCTATGGAATGAAATCACTCTACTCCATGTTTCAATAAATATTTATTGAATGCTTACACGCTAAGCACTGTTGGGAACATGATGATGAAAGGGGCGCAACCCTTGACCTTTAAGGAAACTGTGCGCCAGTAGAGGGATACTTTGCATGGTAAAAAGTGCCACAAGAATTTGCTTTAAAAAGCTCCAATAAAAGGGGGCGGAGTGGAGACAGATGAAACAAGTAAGACACAAGGCTGATATGATTAATTCAACTCCTCTCTCTACTTCTGTGTCTCTTTGGAAATTTCCATAAATTGTGTTAAAGTGTCATGGGAGGGGGCAAGGATCGGGCGCTCTGGAAACTCCTAAATCAGTGAAACACACTAGAGGCCTGAAGCTCGCGCTGCCTGGGCTAGAAGCCGTCTCCCCAGTTTCCGGTCCTGTCCATCCCACCCCAGAAGCCCTCACAAGGAGCAGAGAACACCTGGACAGTGCAGCACACAGGTGCAGAACCACCACCATCATTACTCAAACTCCTCTTCCCCAGGGCACACCTTCACCCAGCTGCTCCCTCCCAGGCTTTCTGACATTAGGTGGAAATAAAGTCCTGTGTTAAACAGCCCAACTTTTGGCCGATTTGTTTGTCAGAGATTACTTTTTATTTCCTTAAGAACGCCCTGAGCTCAGCCACTGTTCACACCTACTATTCATATTCTGAGATAAAATCCTTCCCGTCTGTTTTCGTGTGTGCAAATAAAAAGAAAAGTGGGGTTATATAATGCACAAATTATTTAACAACCTGCTTTTCCAAACAATATACTGTGACTAGATGTGCATTACTGGGCATGTTATTTTTCTCTACGTGATTTCTACTTCATTTATTCAAATGCTTAAGGATGCTGACATCATTATGAGCACAGTTAAGAAAGTAAAAATGTTGCATGCATCAAATAGTTCGAATGTCAGGCTAAAACATATCCTATATATATCAAGACCTTGAACTCTCTGCTTAGATAGTTTGGATTTATTTTCAACATAAAAGATAAAAGTTTAAACAACGGGGAACATAACTAAATTGTTCCACATAATGTACACATTTATTAGGAGATTAAGAAATTCAAATCCTACGTTTTTCTAAGTCATACCCTTTTGCATACTTGACTACTCATATTCAATCTGTTTTGATCTAACAATTCTGTTTCGGCTGTATTTTAGAACATTCCAAAGAAGAAGATGAGGACACATTTCTCCATCTCCTACTACTGGTGTACTTCATTATCTGGAATCATCTGATGTCAAGACACACCGCTCTTACCATCAGGAATCTTCCATTGAAGGGGAACATGTTATGCTTTTGTTTTTGTTTTCTTTTGTATAAAATAACACATGCTCATTTTAGAAATTACAGGAAAGTAGATGTAAAAATAAAAATAATATAAATCTCACCACCCAACACGATCCCTAACATCATTTGGGAAATGTCCTCCACCTTATTTCCTATGCACGGTGTTTGACACAGTTGACATGCACTCTGCAAACACAGTTTTGCCTCTTTATTTCTCCAGCATCACAAAGTGATTTCCCTGTTACTGCCTTCCTCAATTACTTGGCCGGCTGGCTGGCTGGCTGTTTCAGGCACTCCCCGAGCAGCACCGTCCACCACTTTCCACGCTCTGCCACTTTCCAGCTGCGTCCCCGGGTGCAGCCTCCACGCAGCAGTGAAGGTGAAGTGAGACGGTACACGCACAGAGCACAGCACAGGACCAGCACTCAACACCTGTTGTTACCAGCTATTATCATTAACGACTGCATCATTAAACTGGAGTGTTTGGGTAGTTTTTTTTTCCTAACCTGGATTTGGACACTGAGGTTGTTTGCAACTTTTATGATTAATGGTGTAATAAACGGGTTGCCTGTGATGCTTTCTTTCATATTTAAGATTATTTCCTCAGGACAGGGTCCCATGGTGGAATTCTGGATCAAGACTGTGCGATCTCTTGGAGTTATTCAGACTCAGCAAATCACTTTCCCAAATGGTTATACCCATTTGTGCTGCCAGAGGGCTGGGAAACTGCATTAAACCAAGGGGTTTCTATAAGAACCAAAATTCCAGCTTACACAAAATACTAGATATAAAAATACACTTAGACAATTTTGACTAATGACAATAAAAATACACTTAATTAGACTCACAGCTCCTAGTCCTGGCCAAGCTGGATTTTGCATGCCTCTTAAAAGTACCTGAAAACTTTCAGCCATCACACGGACAGAAAAAAGAGAACTCCCAAACTTCCTTTTTGTTCAGCTTCTGAGTACTAGCCTATTTTCATCAAAGAGTTCAAACACAGAGACTGTGAAAGGGGACTAGATTTTTGAGATGACTATTAGTTCAAACTTTACCAAACTACGAAAAGAACTGAAATAAAGTCCATTCTCTCAAATGTGAAACGCAGAAGAGTCCTGTGGCAGCAAAAATTCTGAAATGCAGATAATTCCTTTTAAACCTTTTACATGTATAATATGTCTCATAACCATCCACAGGAATGATTCTATTAAGAATCATTTTATGAACTCCACTGAGACTAATCCAAAATGGTCAAGATCACCAACCACTCCTGAAAAGTTCTTCAGCTGGTTTTTTAAACTACAGGGCTCTCTATTTAGCTTAAGAGGCAGATTCCAGCTGCCATCTGCAAGCAATGGTGCTGGGACAACTGTATAACCACACAGGAAAAAACAGAGTTGGAACTCAACCTCGCACTACAGACAAAAAGAATCAAAGACCAAATATAAGAGCTAAAACTATAAAACTCTTGGAAGAACACAGGCATAAATTTTGATACTGAATATGTCAATGGTTTCTTAGATATAACACAAAAATCATGAGCAACAAAAGAAAAAAATAAATTAGAAAATTTCATCAGAATTAAAAACTTTTGTGCCTCAAAGGACACTATCAAAAGAATAAAAAGACAACCCACAGAGTGGGAGAAAATATTTAAAATCATGTATCTGATAAGGATTAAGTATTCCAGAATATATAAAGAACTCTTTATAATTTGACAACAAAAAGACTACCAAATTTAAAAATGGGTAAAGGATTTGAATAGACATTTCTCCAAAAAATATATACAAATGGCCAACAAGCACACAAAAAGATGCTCAACATCATTAGTCACTGAGGAAATGCAAATCAATACCACAATGAGATACCACTTCATACTCTCTAGGATGCCCATAATAAAAAAAAAGATGGAAAGTAACAAGTGTTAGCAAGTGTAGAAAAACTGGGACCCTCATACATTGCTGGTGGGAATGTAAAATGAAATGGCACAGCCACTGTGGGAAAGTTTAGCAGTTCCTCAATAAGGTAAACAAAGAATTACCCAGCAATTCCACTCAGAGGCATATACCAAAAAGAATTGAAAACAGTATTCAAATAGTAATTTGTACATCAATGTTCACAGCAACTCTATTCACAATAGCCAAAGGGTAGAAGCAACCCACATGTCCATCAACAGAAAAATGGACAAAATGTGGTATATCCATACAATGGAATATTATTCAGCCATAAAAAAGAATGAAGTCCTGAAACATGTACAATATGGATAAGCCTTGAAAACGTTATGCTCAGTGAGAGCTGCCAGACACAAAAGGCCACATATTGTATGGCTCCATTTATATGAAGTATCTAAAATAGGCAAATCCATAGAGATGCAAAGCAGATTAGTGGCTGCCAGGGGCTGGGAGGAAGGGGAAATGAGGAGTGACAGCATAATGGGAAAGGGATTTCCACATGGGGAATAAAAACATTCTGGAACTGGATAGTGGTGATACTGGCACACCACTGTTAATACACATAATGCTACTGAATTGTACACTTTAAAATGGTTAAAATAGTAAGTTTAAAAGAAAAGGAGGGAAAGTGGTCCTCTTCCATCTCTCCACAAGGACAAAGCACCTTCATCAGAAGATGAGAGTCGAGCCCATCCTGGAGGCGGAAAACACCTGCCCATGGGTCACTGCCACAACCCAGACACCCTCCATCCTCTGACACACAAAAGCAGAGCCAGCAGAAGTGGATGGCAAGTGATCTCAAAACACCTACTTCTCGAGAACACACAGTCTGCACAGAAGGACCCAGAAAATGGGGCCACTGCCCACCTACTTCACAGGAATCAGACAGAGCGAGGGGAGAGCCCGCCCAGCACAGCAGAGACACAGCCTTGGCCTGTGGCCGACTCCCCTGCGGCCAGCCCCAGATGGCACTCGGCATTTCTTCCAGCAGCCAAGCACACAGCTGATGGCAGTGCAAACCCGCAGACTGGCAAGCACCATTCAGGGAACAATAAATCAAAGCAAAAAGGGGGTTTGGGAGGCTAAAGAAAAAATATGCCATAAAGTACATGCATAAATCTGAAATGCATTATTACAGAAAATGGAAGGCCACTTTAGAAAATACATGATTTTTGTTAGTAAAATGCAGAAAGACATGGCCTCTATTAAAAAATTAAAATTAAAAAAATTGTTGGCCGGGCGCGGTGGCTCACACCTGTAATCCTAGCACTCTGGGAGGCTGAGGCAGGTGGATTGTTTGAGCTCAGGAGTTCGAGACCAGCCTGAGCAAGAGCGAGACCCCATCTCTACTAAAAAAAATAGAAAGAAATTATCTGGACAACTAAAAATATGTATAGAAAAATTAGCCAGGCATGGTGGCGCATGCCTGTAGTCCCAGCTACTCAGGAGGCTGAGGCAGTAGGATCGCCTGAGCCCAGGAGTTTGAGGTTGCTGTGAGCTAGGATGATGCCATGGCACTCTAGCCCAGGCA